>MU872821.1:0-11371 GCA_036418205.1 Ostertagia ostertagi | reverse complement strand
TTGATATTGGGGAAATAACAGTCTCCCTTAATTGCACCTGACTCTCGCCACTTTGCCATGCTCGCAAGGGCGTCCTGGAAAGTGGCGCAAACGTGCGACCAGAAGAGACTACCGCCATTTTTTCTCACTCGAACAGACGTTTTTGGAATGACCAGTAGAGTGCGTCAGTGCGTCAAAAAGAGATCGGTTTCTTTCCGTTTGTACAATAAAAAATTTAGGAGGCCAGCCTTCAAATTAATAATTATTGGTTGTTTCCTCCGCATATCAAGCATTATAGTGTCCATTGTGTTGCTCCTGTACCGTACACGTGCTCTTTCAGCAGTTTATGTATATCTCCTATTGTGTTGCTCCTGTACCGTACACGTGCTCTTTCAGCAGTTTATGTATATCTCCTATCTTTTGGTATTTACGACCACCTCTGTGAGCAAATTGAGCACTTACCTCACCGCAAGCACTTTTAACGCGAGCATATAATGACGTCTAGAGGCAAAGACGAGACCATAGAAGACGTCACGTTCAAGGACTGCTCGTTCTCATTAGCTCTCATCCGTCCTTCCAGCTCCCATTCTGCACACACCCTTTTTGTCCAGATGAACTTTCTAAGTGTCGTTTTCAATTCGATCGTTTCCCAACAAATTTCCTCCAGACTCTTTTACCACATGCCGATCACAGTAGTCGCCTCCTACGTACACAAGGTAAGCACTTAACCAGCAAAGCATGCAAGGAATTTAAGGGAAACGCTTTTGAAGGGGAGGCACGTCACGAGTGAGTCCGAGCGTGCCAACACTATACCTATCATCAATTTGCTCCGGTTTTCGCGACATGAATACTGCGTCATGTGACAAGGCGGCTCGACGAACGAAGGAGTTACGTAGGCGACGTCGTCTGCCATCGTGACGGCTCTCATGCTTCTCGTACAGTGGCTCGAGACCTGGGAAAACCCTAGGTTTCGTGGACACGCGTGCTCCCTGCCGATCAGGCGACATTTCCTGTTGTATAGGTCGCACAGGCGCTTCGCGCAGAAATCGGCGATTCTGCAGATTATAGAGCATGTCGCGCCATTTTCGTCGTTGTTGAACGACTTCATAATAGTCACGAATATAGTCGGCCAGCCAGCGCGTTTCCATCTCTCTTCTCATCGCGTCCTCTTGGTCGAGATCACGTTCATTGTATAAGTCACGTGAGTGCCGTCGCACGTCGCGCATGAATTCTTGAAACTCGCGTGACTGTCGCCGCGAGCTATCGTGAGCAATCGAGGTGCGCCGTTCACCGTGGGAACTACTCTGCGACATCCTGCGGGACTCAATCTGCTGGGAAACACGCCGAGAGCTATCGTGAGCAACAGAGAACCGCCGGTTGCCTGACGAAGAACATTGCGACGTCCTGCGTGATTCGACTGGTTGCGATTCACGTCGTCGAAAGACGTCACGTAGCTCCTGCGACACATCGCTCTCGCGAGAGCTGCGACGAGTCGGCGATTCTGCGGGAAGGTGGAGTGTGAGACGGCGACCGGATTTGTTGGGCAACCTAGATGAAAGAATGAACTTACATGTGAAACTAATGTAGGGAACCTTTTGTGATGCTCATGCATGTAATCCACGATGCAAACCGCTCAGCTTGCGCCGCTCATTCTCTGATAATCAAGGATGCATTTATACTCGACGAATGTGCAGGTGAGAGCCTTGCCTGCATTCCCCTACTGCAGTAGAACCTCGCAATTCACATGCAACCTATGCTATAAGAATTCACTTCTCGCGAGTGCAAGCGTCTATCTGTAACCTCCACTTCATAATTGTCAAAGCTACTACAGAGCGAAAGTATTAGGTTGAGCATAAGTAAAGGAGTGCCGATTTCTTTAAATCCGCGCCATCCTTTCCGGAAAATGTTTTTCCTAGCCAAGGGAAAATGGACGACCTCAGTATTCTTTCATATCACGCATTCGACTGTCAATACTCACCTTTAGTGAGGAACAGTGCCATCCAATTCAACTCATGTACGTCTACGTCTACTTTACGAGGTGCGCCTAGGGACCGGTCGGACTAAGCGATAGACACGATAAAGAGAGGGTCTGCAAAAACGATTCGAGAACTCCGATGGGGCGACAGCAGCAGTGAAGATCGTTCCCATGCTAAGCATCCGCCATCAATTGAACATCCAACAAAACACCAACACTACACCATCCAGATACCGTCCATAATGACGTTGACTTCAATCCTTTCGAAGGTCCATGAGTCCTGCCTTTTGAATCACGGCAAAATTGTACGACTGGAAAGATGAAATCCACACGAGTTGGGCGGAGATGCACGGACACTTATGAACATCTACCAGTTTGCAGAAGATCCAATTTTGATTGGCATGACAAGGGTTCGCTGAGGTTAAGATGTGGGCAGCTTTTCAAGCAAGACACGAAGGCATCAGTGGGGATATGCAGCTCAGCAGCAACAACGAGCTCCAGGAGGTGACTTAGCGCGAAGTAGGATCCTCTCTTTGATTGATGGATCACATCATTGCAGAGTTGAACCGATTCCTCCACTGTTTCGCACTCTCCTACTGCTTACAGGTGCTTAGACTTGCTTCGGGTATCGCCAAGTTGAGGCCTCTAATAGTTGAAACGTTACACTGCGCAACTCGTAATAACCATGTCACGAGCGAATGCCAGAATACCGTATAGAAACTCGGCTTCATGATTCTTTCCCGCTCATCGTAATCAGCTGATGGCATGCCAACTAATTATTACACCAGCTGTTCCGCTTGCTTGCTTGTTCCTGAAGATGAAAAACTACGGTGATCGTGAACACCTCGAAACGGATGTCCAATTATTCTTCACATCGAAGACCCGTAATTCTGGGAGAGAAGTGCCCCTCAACTTGCGAATTGATGGAGGGTAGTTGTAGAAAGACGTTGTGGATATGGCACTTAATCAAGATGTTTCCAAAGAAAGTAATGAAATTTTGAAAATGTTAAATCGGTTTCTTACTTGTGAGTCAATCTAATAAAAAGCAAAAGCGTCGCTTGGTTTCGCTGCTCACATAGCCGGAGCGTAAACGTAGTGTGGGCAGCTTAACAATCAGTACCCTTTTCAACGCAGAGTGTTCCTTGCAATGGTTGGCCTCTTATTTTACATGGACATCAGGCTGCACGTTCGCCGGGTCAGTTGCCTACATAAAAACATCGAATCTCATGAACTCCTGGGTAGCACACGTGGATTGCATGCACATTGATTGTCATGTACTTACGTGATACTCACTCGCCTTGCTTTCGTATCCACTTGCGTGCGATCCCGTTTCTTGCGATGTTCTACCGTCGACTGAGGACTAGTATTGAATCAGTAAATCAGTATAGAAATTCGTGAGTAGGGGCAGAGATGAAAGGAAAAGAGGGAAGGTTTCTTTTACAAAAGAGGGAAGGTTGCATTTTACATTTTCTTGAAGGTATTCTGTTGAGGAAGCATGGTCAGGCATTCAGTCGGGAAAGGTAGGGTCATTATATCAGAAAAGCGGACCCCGCCACCAAGAGGATAGACGCTGAAGAAGGTTCGTGGGACAGCACCATTGAAGGTTATCCAAAATATACGTACTGATTGGATTTGTAGGTATGAATTTGAGGAATTGCGGTATAAAATTTGATTCGTGTCCGGTAGGTATGGCAAACAAATAGGTATGGCACAAAATAGTCACATGAAAAAAATCACACGAGGCAATGCTTTTTTGAGTCTTCGTTACTATTATGCAGAATCTGTATGCCAAATACATGCCGAACGCCTTGAAAAGTCAATGTCATTCGTGATTTTTGAACATTCATGATTAACACGTTGACGACAGCATGACGCGCATGCGCGTCAGAATTTCACCCGATTCTGGCTAGTTTTTTGGTTTATTTGGCCTTTTTCATATTTCAAAACTGTGTGCATGCGTTATCTTATCCGAAAAACTGTGAGTCAATTACCAGTAGTGGAATTATTGAAGAAGTTATGACGATTGTGAAAAAATAAACAAAAAGCTGCCCGAACATGCATAAGGAGCTGTCGTCAACGTGTTAATCTATGCCACGCTTATGTTGCAAATTCAACACATTGACGACGGCGCGCGTTTCTGCCTTTTTGGCCACGTGGGGCATGGGCAGGTTGGCGGGCGCGATCTCTGGAACGCGCAACCGCGTCTCACTGTAGTCAATGTGTTAAGTCTGCCCAGAATAATCAAAAGCTTGGCACGGGATACAAAGTATAGTCATTTGGCTGTGTACTCCGATCGGCCAATAATCGCCCGACGGATTCGGCATTAGTTCAAAACCTTGTCTTAGAGTTAAGTGTTTCTCACTGCGGCACAGATCGGACATTTAGCGCAGTGTGTATGGCATGTTTAGATAAATATCGTCCGATACCCTTCCATATAACCCAAAATGATTGTCGGCTCAGAATAGGAAGGAAAATTCAGAAGGTTAGGATATTTCTGAGGGAATGCGCTTCCTTTTTCATCTTCTGGCTCCAAGGTGCTACTCAATCACGATTGGAAGAAATCAGAAGTACTCATAGCGGTGACTGTTCCTTGATGTCGGACTTACTAGCAGTTGTCCGGCTGAGCCAAACAGATGAGTGGGATCATGGCGGGGATGAAAAATTGGGGTCGTTGCACATGCAAAACATACGTTTCCTTGCGGCTTCCGATGAGGTTCCTTAGCAGACGCTGGTGCGTCGGTTGTGGTTTTAACTGGGCGATTTTTCCTCCACGATAGCCTATAGCACGACAGTTTTCACGCTGTTTCATAATCTGCACATATTACACGGCGAAAAAAGTCCGGATTGAATTAGAAGTTTCTCCCTCTGCCGCAGTTGTGGCCATAAAACCTTGTCATCAAGCCAGTGTAGGCAATATTTTGAACCTTACGACGCTTTTTGAAAATAAGACCAGTAATGTACTCCTTATTGCATTGCCACTGAAAATGACTGAGGGACATGCAAGATAATATCCGGGATTGATCTCCGGACCATGCCTTCGTAGCGGCTCCTCTTGCCACTGCATCACCTCTGTTCAAGCGAAAATGAGAACTGTGAATCAAAGAGTGTCGCCAATTGAACACTGGAACAGCGTCTCAGTAATCTCTATTGAATCAGAGCTCGAGAATCTAAGGGAGAAATTTCTACGGAGGAGCATGGGAATGCGCTCCGTGGAAGTTCGATCCCTTGGAATCTCGAGCTGGCTCTGGTATTCTTGAGCGCCTTTTGAATCAGAGAGCTAGTGTTCCGACAAAATCTTCCATTCTCGCTTTCGCATTATCCATACCATTAGGGTACTGGAAACTGGGTACGGTAATGTGACCATCAAACTCGATTTCCTCCATCATTATAATATTTATTCACCTATTCGCCATCAGTCAACATCCGCGAAAAAATTTAACTCTTCATTATCTTTTGATTGCTTATGTAGCAGTTGATACAAGGATTGAGCAGACGCTAAAACCAATAATACGAAATATTAAAAATACCAGTTGGCGCCGCACGCGTTGCGCGCACAGCACAGTTCTGCGGCGATATAGGATGGTGCGGCGTGAATTTTCGAATTTGGCCCAATACACTTCGAATATTTGACTTTCAAGCTGAATTCTATCCGATTGCCCCATGCTTCATCCACCGATGGCTTTTGACCTTCCCTCCTTCCTCCACCAATTGTCCGTAATCGTCAACCAATTGTCCGTTTTTCCCGGCCTCGGACTGCCTCCGGACCGATTTATGAACCTCGTGGTAAACCCGCCTATTTCTTTGCATGTCCCACCTATCTTTTTCTTCCTCGCCAACCTCTTCCCACTTTTTACCCAATCTCTGAACTATCTCTGAGCCGATTTATAATTTTGGCGGCGAATCCTGCTTTTTTGGTGTATCCTCCGCACACCATTAGAAATTCACTTCCTTTCCTTCGCCCACTTCTCTCCCGGTCTCCAGGACTTCTTGCAGCCGAGTCACAAAGTTTTGTGGAGAACTCCGCCCACCTTTGGAAATGCTCCGCCCACCAACAGCAGTTGGGCTCCACTCCTTCACCCACCTCTATCCACCTTTTCCCGGTCTCCGGGACTTCTTGGAACCGAGTTATGAATTTTCGTCGCAAACTCCGCCCACTTTGGTGTACGCTCTACCCACCAATAGCAGCTGTCCTCCCGTGCGCGCGCTGTCGGACTTCGACCAATCTTTTCCCGGTCTCCTGGACCTTTCCGGAACTAAATTATAAGTTTAGGGCAAACTCCGCCCACGTTGGTGCACGCCCTACCCACCAATAGCAGTTGACCTCCCTTCCGTTGACGAACTCAATTCACTTTTTTCCCGGTCTCCAGGACTTCTTGGAACCGAGTTATGAATTTTCGTGGATAACTCCGCCCATGCTGGGCGGCCTTCGCCCACGTCATGTATGCAGGAAACACCTTAGACATTGCTCCCCTACACCAATTTGTTTTCTGCTCTGTAGGCTTTCTCCCAACCGAGTTATGAAATTTTTCATAAAGCACTGCTTTTTTAGAGAACGCCCCGCCCACCGGGGGTGGGTCTCCCTAATTCGATGTGACTTACCAATGCACACCTTACCCACTTTTTGGCCCAGTTTCGAGGTCGTTTTGTCACTGAAATCGAAATCTTGGTCTTCGGTACAGTTCATTTCGACGCACGCCACGCCCTCTGTGGGCGGGGCTCCGCTTAGCTGATGTGTGTTTTGTACTTCGTGAGACCTTGCCCACCCATCCCACACTTGACCCGGTCCTCCAGGCGGATCCCGAGGAGCTAGGGAATTTCGTGACAGACATACAGAACGACAGACGAAGCGCTTTATAGTTAAGTAGGATACGAAGTTCCATAAATTGCTTTTTTGAGCTACAAACACATAGACCGATATTACATCTAAGAAACTGCACTGGTAACTCATAGAGGAGATTTTACGCTACCTCGTTAAGAACTGCTGATACAGCAAAGATTACAAAGTTTCTCTTCAAGCAATCAAGCTTTCTTAGGGGCGCCTTGTCTCAAAAAAATTGTTAACTTACGGTAGTATCTTTGACTGCGGTGTGCAGTAATAGTAGTCATAGAGTTAGAGGCAGTGAAAGCGATGACTGGAGGGCGGGTTGGTTTTGATGACATCATTGGGCTTTTTTGGTGGGGAGACGTTAGGAGGTGGTGCCCTCGGCGCGCTGAGGGACCGCCAATGAAGCAGTCAAAGCAGATCCGCGCTCCAGCCATTGTCTTGACGCATTTTTTCATGTACAGCAGTAGCTGTCAAAATTTGACCATACTATTTAGTAAGTCATTTTGTGGGGCAAGTTGCTATTATGTTGTTATTTTGAGCACAAACATTTTGTGATCAATAAACGGAGAAAAAAATTTAATGAACTAGAAGGAAATTGTTGCCTCACTTGTATTGAAGACGTTTCTTATGAGCGGGTTCTTCTCGTGTTTTCGTTTCACCGCTTCCAGTAGCTGGACTGTTGTCCGTGTTCGACTCAAACGAAGTTGAAGCTGACGACGGATCTGATATCCCTGAAATACCAATTTATACTGGCGCAATTGAGGTGGCAAGCAAGGCTGGCACCAGAAGATATCTTAATAAAATAAGACTTGTCTGAAAGTATAGAAAAGCTCAAAGTTTGACTGGCTTGTCGGAAATCATCGGGCGACTCAGAATTGTATAATAACTATAAAAATACTTTTCTCAGTTCGCACAAAAGTTGGATATTAATGGGGTGGTCAACGTTAAAAACACGGTCCGAGATTAGGCACGCTCACCTGTTCTATACCCGAGAGTAGTAGACAGGCGGACAAGCGTTGATGTCGCGCCCCTTTTGCTTGAAAGTGCGCGACAAAGGCGCAAGAAGCTCGTCTCGACCCGCAATCCACACCTTCGTCCGCAAGCCCCGCCTTCCGCTGTCGGTTGCCACGTGGCGCTGCTTGAAAAGCGCGGGCGCATTTGAGGCAGCGGTCCCATTGCGGTTCAATGTCATTGGCACTGGAGCAACTGAGCTAGGTTCATGAAACTCGCCCAACACGCCTCCGGCTTCATTACTGAACGCTCTCCCACACCTGTTTGATATCGAGGCCCGCTTTTGAACTATCATTACATTTTGTTGCAATGATAACAGCCGATCGGTTGTGGAGACGTGGGATAGGTTGTTCAACTCACCTAACGCATGTAGCTCTTCAAGATGACCCTTTGCTGCCCACAGGGATTGACAAGCGGCTGCGACTGACGTCTGAAAACTCTTTACCTAAAGTAAACTGAACTGTTTCGATTGCATGAAGGCAATTTATTTTCTCAGCACAGTTCTATTTTGCCACATGAGAACACAATGACGTTTTGACGGTTGCGGTCCTGTTGCTGCATTAGTCTAGCAATGCCCTCAAAAATCCCAAGAAAAGAGCTAACGGGCTAGACGCAAACTTCATGCAGGAGCACACCTTGCGCCACAGAGACAGGGTTATTATCGGAGCGATCCTTAACAACCCTCCAATCCTTTGATGAAAGTTGTCAAATGAAACACCTCGGGCTGCAGTAGCTGAGCCGTCTGTTGTCGAGTGTCCGACACCGTTCTTCGATCCATTGACATTCGTCGCATATCTCGACCACCAGTTCGGTCATCAAATGACTTCGCCTAAATGAACTCAGCTGGCGTAGTAGGCGCTATTCAGTCTTCGAATGACTTGAAGTTTCTACCACACTTGTCAATATTTGAAAAATGGCAGAAACTTCAACGTGGCAACGATTCTTTCAAACGACATATCATCTCATGAAACGCTTGGCTGTCGAATTCCGAAAAAAAAAAAACTCAAACGCTTGGAGCAAAAACTCCGGGAAGAAGGTTTGTCCCCTCCCTTGTGCTCAAAATTACTCCCTTTGGCTACCATTGACATACTTGACCAACTACTACTAGATCATATAAGAAAGGCTCCTCAGCAACGACATTCATTGGGAGGAAGATAAGTAGCTCGATTGCGTTGAACTACTACCTTGGCAGATGCCCCCATCAATCGAGTGAACTTACTTGTCGATGGAACTGACGAACTCCTAAATGCACTTGTGGCTCGTTTATTGTAGGAACATACTGCCGTTCGGGTGGATAGACATCGTTCTAAAGAAACAACTTTTTGCAAGGAAATACACCGAAGATGAAAAGCCCATGTTAACCTCATCCATATGAGTTCAGGAAATGGTCAAGGGGTTAACTCTGTGATGCGCCAAGTATTCCACGTGTTTTACTAGAGGTCCAAGGGTTTTCGACACTTTTCAAACTTTATTTTTCAATATCAATTAAAAACTGATGAAATATCGATCTAATCTCTCTCTTCCTCTATCGCAGGCATTTTAGCTCGATTAGGCTTCGGTTACGCTTCAGCGGCACACGACATGTCACGCTTTTCGGGATGCTGTTTCTTGGGCTTCGAACATAATTGCGGAAACGCGTCAAGTCTCTCCTCTGCGCCAAGAGCGCGTTCATAGTTCGCGACTCGGGAGATTAGGATAGTAGGCGACAGGATATTAGGATAGTAGTAGAGTAGGAGATTGCGCTGACAAGATTGGATACGTATCGATTGAAATCGCTGGAGAGTAGTAGATTGGGCGACTTCAAGCGAATAGATCAATACATATCTAATCTTGTCAGCGCACTATCCTAATCTACTACTCACTATCCTACTCTACTACTATCCTAATCTCCTACTATCCTAATCTCCCGTCAATACATATCTTTTTCATTGTCGCGTACTATCCTAATCTCCGGAGTCGCGAACTATGAACGCGGCCTAATCAATGCCCATTGGAAGCACAATCGCTCTTCCATTCTCGATTATGCTCCCACAGAAATAACTTCACTTGAAAGTCAACTGATAAAATTACCATCTGATAATATTGGTAGTCATTGGGCTGCGTTGGCGGTGGGGAAACAGGGTGACCCGTCTCGACATTCCAAGATCTCGAATGATTGTGATCTCGTTCGTAGATTCGTCGGTTCTCGGGTAACGGATTTGAGTACTAAAATGTTACCTTTATTGATGTTTACCTTTATTGATTGTAACTTCATTGATTTGTTCATCCCACCTGTTTGATCGGATAGCCACCTTGTTGAATAGCGTCACTTCTCGACAGCGTGCTTAATCGACGAGCACGATCAGCATACTGCTTCTGAAATGGATTTCTTGAGAGCAGTGTCATCGGGTGTTCAGATTATTCATGCTTTTCAGGAACATGGCAAGAGGCGTTGTAGTTATTATATCTGGGAACTTGCGAATATCACAAGTTTCGATCATATATACAAGACCAGCGTAGTCTTCTAGCGCTCTAACATGTCAGTGCGAAGATAGGAATGAGAAAAATAGGCCAAATAAGGGCGCTACTAATGATAGAATGTGAAATGACTTCTCTGTGGACATCCACAACGACAATTTTGAACGTTTTTTTTCTACAGTGGCTAGGCAAGTGCTCGCTTACAAGTTCGCCTAGAAAGAAAGGATTACAAGTTATCGCTCCTTCGCCTCACAAGTTGAGATTGTAGGTCGGTCAGTATTGGTATTATTGTCATAAAGCTGTGCTTAAGTACAGTGTTAGGAGCAGTGAAAATAAGTCCGCGTGGCAGTGTGAACAGCCAAAGCAATTCAGAATTGCTGGCGTTCGGAAATGGGAACTAAACCAGCGACCCTTTCACAAACAGAGAAATCTTCTATCTCTCTAACTCCCTTAAATATTATGTTTTCCTGATTTATCGATTTCTCATTATGCAAGTCCATGTTGTTTGTGGCTTTCGTTATCTTCTTAGCAATCGAGTTGCACTTAGGTTCAGCAGTACTTTCGGCTACATTAAATATCACCTCACTCTGCTCCTCGCACCTATGCGCTAATAGCGGCGTTTGCTTTCCAGGAGCACTTATTTGCTGGTGTTGCGTACAACCTTTCCCTGTCTTGGTTTCTTTTCTCTTTCTTTTTTCTAGACTGGAACAAGTGTCGCCAACTAAGTACTGTAAAATAGTTGTGTTACTGAATTGTATAGTTAATTTTACTGAAGTTGAACAATCGTATATGTAGATCAAATGTACAAGCCTGTTATGAAGTTTTACACCTGTGATTGAGGAGAATCGGCCTTTTCTGTGAGTTTACATTTTCTGCTTTCTGATATTCTCTTAGATGCTGATAATATGCTACTCCCAATAAATGGACTACTGTAAGGATTACTTGATATGGCCTGAGGTCTTAGAAAGGGAAATATATCAAGTTGAAGAGCAGGCGGGTCTTCTGAGGGTACCGACGATGCGTGTGACAGCGAAGAGCTGTTCACAGCGGCCTAGCAGGGTCATGGCGGCGCAGCTCGCGCCGGGCACGCCCACCCCTTTGCCGTCTGACTCTAGCCATCTAGC
>MU872820.1:1662-17155 GCA_036418205.1 Ostertagia ostertagi | reverse complement strand
CAAGCACCTCATTATAATCCTAATTGTCTACCTGACATGCTGGCAAGCCAATCTCCAATTTTCCGCTTCTTTTGAAACCACCCCAGACAATTGATGAGCCTCCTCCGAAATGTCTCTTTGAGTACAGCTGCGGGTCACGACGAAGGTCCCTCCATTAGCAACGAGATCCACCCGAATAGCCAAAGATAAGCTTTTTCTCACCAGTCGAGGTTGTCTAAGGGGAATTTTCCACAGAGCGTCTTTTATTCTTATCTTATTGTTTTCACAAAGCGCTGTCTGTCCGGGTTCAACGTCCCATGTTGTGATTTTATTTTTGAACGGGAATTCCAAGCCTTGCCAATCTGCTGCGCATCCATACACGAAGCTTTCTTCATCTTCTCTCGTGTCGTGTGCTCACTCGATTGGATGGAACACCGAGTGGTCTTTTTATAAGAGGGAAGTCATTTAAGCGCGAACGCGGATAGCAGACCAAAGAAATTTTGAGACAGTACAGGCTATTCTTGTGTTGTTTTGAACAAGTAACGATTGAAGACGACCCTCATCAGTGTTGGGAGCTTAGCATCAGGATTCTGGATCTCTTTCCCAACAAACGAGGACGCACGACCGGGTTGACGTGCGATTTCGCAATTGGAAGGTCCAGCAACATGAGGACCCCACATCTCTGCTTGGTCCTCTTTAGAAAAATGCCTGTTGTGAAGAGGAATAATGCCAGAATAAGTAACGAAAGAAAAAGTAAACATAAAAAATAGAAAGAAATTCAATTTCATAGAAAATTGGTGCAGAAAGTTGATCTGCCTCAGGGTGTCCGCATACTTTTGGTAGGGCCAAGAAAAGAATTCCATCAAAAATAGTTTCCTAAACTAAAACGGAATCTTTTTCCCAAAATGTCACTGTAGGTTATAGACCACAAGGAGTTGACGGGTAAAGGTTTCATGGCAGAAAACGTCTTTAGCTAACCCCTAAGAATTGATTTTAGGAGTGCCCACATACTTTTGGTACGCACTGTACCTGTGATTCTAATATATTAGCTTCGAAGATTGCGTGTAACAACATGAAATGGATCAGTTTCGAAAGTAAAGAAAGTTAATGTGATGCAATGTCAGTGGACACACTGTATAAGTCGTCATAAGTGCTCCTGACCCCTAGTCGGGGATCAACGGCGACTTCAATTTGTCTATAATGTTTCAAAAGCGATGCTTGAAAAACAACTCAACCATTAGAGTACAAGACTTTATTCCTTGATTATTCATCACGCCCAAAACATCACTTCTCCACATGCATCATTGCAGAGTTGTACTCAAAATAAGGCTCTAAACCCAGGGGTGGGCCGGACGAGAGTAGTCGTCCTTCTGGCTCTGCACATAAGCCACAGGTGGCACCACACGTTGCCTTGAGCTCTTTTTCGGACGATTGGCAGAAACCAGCCACCGTCTCCTTCTTCTTTTTGCATCTGTGAAAGTGATGAGAAGAAGAGATTCTTCTAAACACGTCACTTTACAAAGGTTTTTGGGAAACTTACTCATCGGGATCTCTGTCGCCGCAACACAGCCCACACGACTTCATGCATTTGTTTTTGATTTCTTGTTTAGTGTGGAATTGCGATTCGCAGAATCCCTTGGGAACTTTTGCCGCACAGCTGTAATAAAGAGAATCTCATCAACTTTTGTCCACCATAAAAGTCCGTAGGCCTTGCACGTACTATTTTGGATCGCTGTCCTTACAGTAGTCTTCCTTCTCCTTTTTCTTGAAGAGGTTGAAGGCGTGAATAGTTACGACAACTCCTAGGACGAAGAGTATTGTCTTCATGCTGAAAACAGCAACATACAGCAGATAATTCAAGGGGCTTCAAGAAAATAGTAATGTATAAATGACCTTGGTTGTGAATGTAATCCTACGATATGAAGCAAATGTGTGTATGTTCTAAACCCCAGAGCGGCAACCCTTATATAGAACCGCACTTCCAATCTATTGAACAGCTGCTGTAGCGCACTCCTCCAATTAAGCTTCTCTCTGTTTGAAGTAGTGACGTTCTAAATGAGACAAGAAGTACAAACAAGAGCATGATTCGTTCTGTAGTATTTGCTGCCATGCGTTTCCCGCGTTACATAACATCAAATTGCGAACCTTAACCTACTTTTCAGATTGATCAACATCTAGAAAGTCAATGACAGGAACGTCGCACTGCATTCTCGCCGCACTGACCTAATTTGATAAAGCCTAGATAAAACCTCTTGCGTACAGTAAGTTAATAACGTCAGAGAGTATCTGATAGATAATGTTAAAGGACGAATTCACGATGAAAAAGCAACCCATTTCAAATTAACCTAGGGATGGTGAGTGGTACACGAAAGAAGGAAGAACCATGAGAAACGGCCCAGAACCCGAGAAATGGGACCCCTTCCTTGCCCCCATTGATGCGACTCTCATCGCTGTGCCCTCTTCAACACTACGCTCTCTCAGCTATCTAATCACTCGCCACGTATTGAACTACGGCGAGTGATCAGATGATCGGTGGGCGGAGATCGCCGGACCCGCCAGCTTTGAGGCATGATAGGTCGCCGAGGTCAAATTTTTCGAATTGCGCGTCAGTTCGCACCCTCAGGAGGTCCGTGGGTCCCTCAACTAGGTCAGTTTCCCTTTCTTCGACCTTCATTCTAATCGTGAATTCCTCCTTTAAGGTACAGCTATCAAAACTGATGTAATGCGCAGCACATTCGACGTGACATTTAGTAGTAAGTTGTCCGATGAGAAGTGTCATTTGTGCTCAGAATTTTAGGGTTTTTTTTTCCTGAATTCTATGTTTTCACTTATTCTTGTATATTGCCTTTTGAGGAAGAATCGTTGCTCTCCAAAAGACCTTGTTCACTTTTGTACACAATGCTAATTGAGTGAGACAGGCTTGCAAATTGGGAGGTCCAGTACAGGTCGCCAACTAAAACTCTGTGTTCCTTCAGGAAATCAGTCAGCAATGTACGATATCGTCGCGACATTTTCCCAATAATCAACTTTTGGATACTCAAGAAGTCGCATCGTTCCTCTCTCTTGTAGTGTTTGATGTCCACCCAGAACTCGATGGATGGCCGCTATTTCGCTAAATCCAGAGCCGAAACTTTTGACCGTGAAAAAGCTGAAAACTGGTGACACATCCAGAATAAGTAGTAAATATGTATGTGCGGGTCATCACTTATGTATGGATTTTCCGGCATTTTTAGGGCATTTCAAAAAATTGAACAGAAAAGTCAAAAATGACAGAGAACAATGCCTCTTCTCACCAGTCACGTAACCTGGAAAATTTCTCGAAGGGCCACATCCCGAGATGTCAACCGTCGATGGATTCTGGCGGTATATCTGGCAAGTGTTCAACGTAGCAAAGAAGCTGGTAGAGACAACACTCGAATGCCTCAAGACGTTTGGAGCCACGTCAGATGAAAGTTCCTGTACTGCAGTAATTCTCATTGACTAGGTACCTCATTACAAAGGCATACAATTCTGTCGAAATCATACGTAAACGAAAAGCGAAGCATGATCGCAGATAGACCCTCCCAAAAAGCATGAAATAATGTGAAAACAAAGAGTTCTAGAGTAGAGTTTCTGATCAAAAAAAAGTACCACTCTGAAGTGGTCAGCCGGAAAAGCGGATATTATAATTGATCGATAGGATTTCTTGAAGGGTTCAATAGTGAAATTTTGGAAAGAGGTCGTGGATGAGTTCGGGATGCATTGCTGACTGATCTCATCAGTGAGGTAGAATTTGAGCTCGTTACCGATATGACTGCTTCTCGCCTACTGGATCACCCTTGCAATCCAACAAATCAGTCTATTCAGTGCTTTTGTAAGAGGTACAATGTAATGAAAAACACCACCGATGGTCAATATCTTCTGTAAGCTCTCCACGAGGTTGTTAAGCAGACTTTATTGGCTTACGTTTCGGCGGGGTCGCCTTCTTCAGAGCCTGAAAGGATCGAAGCAATTTATGACTACCCGACCAAACGCCTCCGGACTAAGTTACGGTAAGTGGCCCACCTTGGTATTGTGTGATGACCTGTTTTGTTCTCGAATTTCAGTAGGATAGCGGAGGCGTTTGGTCGGGTAGTCATAAATTGCTTCGATCCTTTCAGGCTCTGAAGAAGGCGACCCCGCCGAAACGTAAGCCAATAAAGTCTGCTTAACAACCTCGTGGAGAGCTTACAGAAGATATCAGCCATCAATATATCATGCCGAGGTTCTTGCAAAGCCGTACATTTTGAACAGCATTACTTTGAAGAACCACCTATGCATAAGGTGTGCTCTGGTGAACGCTTTCATTTCGTGATCGTTCCTCCTGAGTCTGTGCACATCATATTATCATTTCATTTTTTTTATTTTTTATTTAGCTATTGTTTACAATTGAAGTACAGGAATATAATGAATAATCAATTGAAACACAGGATGACAATAGTAAAAGTGAAAAATTGCAATAAATGGATGATATTGACAGAGATATGAATCACAGAAATATAAATTAGAAGCATGTCTCATAAGATAGGAGGACCAGATTCAGATTATTTCAGATTAGATAAGATTTTTCAGGTCACACAAGGGTCCTTCAGTGGTACGAAATTGTCATAGTCATCTCTAAATAAAAAACTTATCTGTGGTAGACGTCACTAATCTAGCAAAAGGTGGTTGTCACGCTAGTCCGTACCTGGTCGCAAATTTGAGTAGGCAGTTTACGAGCTATGAAGAAATTGATCTTGTTTCGTTATACACTGTCTCTCAACTCTTCCGTGCAGCACTATGTTTTTAAGCGGCCGTTTGGAAACTGCAAAGTATACCGGAGAGTCAGTTCTGGTTCACATCTAAATGTCCACAATCTATCAGGTGCTGCCCAACAATTCATCACTAATTTACTAATATTTATTGATTTACTGATAGTTTTAACACTTTGATTTACTGATAGTTTTACATTTATTCACTAATATCCTTTAGCCCACTCAGAACATTTCACTAGCGTTCTCGACCAAAACACAATTAATTGGACAATGGCCGAGTTAGAGCAGAACTTTCACTCGAGGCAGTACTCAAGCACGCACCGCTTGCCCGATAAGCGGGCTCGAGTCCAGCCTGGGGTGAAAGCTTTGATCATAATCCAGCATTCTTGCGAAACATTCGCAACGCGACATGCGAACAGCAGTTAGCAAACAACTAGTTGGGTTTTCTTCTCTAATAAGAAAGAAGTTTTTCTTAAAGGCACAACCCAGGACCGTGTGAACGCTTCTCTTCGGTCTGTAGTATAGCCCCTAAGGACAATCACAAATGTGGCGTTCCCGTGCACGGAAACCAACCGACAAGAGCGCTTGGGCCTTGCAAAGTAAGCTGCTGAAGCTGCAGATTTTTTCTCTTATCAGGCTGTTGTCTGGCGCTCTCTCATCTGTGCGCTCTCGCCTCATACTCTCCTCTCCGCGCTTAGTCTCTCATTCCCTTAGCACAGCCGATTAGGAAGGTGAGTGAGCCCTTAACCTGAGCGTTTTCGACGGATTCTTTTCCTTTTTTCTTTACTGCCGGCCCACTTGGCACCAATACATTCGCATTCGTGTGCAAGAGCCACACCATGTGATCCTGGGGCATGCCTTCAAACATCGATAGATCAAGCCATGTTGATGTACGAAGATGGCCGATTTGATATGCCCTGGCTCACCAGAGTGTTTCTATCTGAGTCAATTTAAATGCACTATACAATGCTAAGAGAATTCTAGTTCACTTAAAATAACTCTGTAATGTGGTACCTGATGATACGCTACCAAAGGTCACAAATTCCATGATTGCATCGTGTGCACTTCTTTCATGAATCACGTCATCGCAGGGAAGCGCTTTTAGATGAGCGCGTCACAGCATTGAGGCAGCTGTTCAAAAGATCGGGAATATAGTTCAATGAAACCGTTGACGCTCTAAAAACACGCTCTAGAAACAAAACGCCTACACACTTGCTAAATATATTTGGCATTACATCCACACATCAAGTTATTCTATGGCCTGCAATTTTTAATCTTTCAAGCCCTTGAATTATCTGCTACATGTTTTTAGCATGAAGACAATACTCTTCGTCCTAGGAGTTGTCGTGACTATTCACGCCTTCAACCTCTTCAAGAAAAAGGAAAAGGAAGACTACTGTAAGGACAGCGATCCAAAATAGTACGTGCAAGGCCTATGGACTTTATGCTGGAAAAAGCTGATGAGATTCTCTTTATTACAGCTGTGCGGCAAAAGTTCCTAAAGGATTCTGCGAATCGCAATTCCACACTAAACAAGAAATCAAAAACAAATGCATGAAGTCGTGTGGGCTGTGTTGCGGCGACAGAGATCCCGAATGAGTAAGTTTCCAAAAACCTTTGTAAAGTGACGTGTTTAGAAGAATCTCTTCTTCTCATTCACTTTCACAGATGCAAAAAGAAGAAGGAGACGGTGGCTGGTTTCTGCAAGTCGTCCGAAGAAAGAGCTCAAGTGAACGTGTGGTGCCACCTGTGGCTTGTGTAGAGCCAGAGGACGACTATTCTCGTTCGGCATACCCCTGGATTTCGAGCCATATTTTGAGTACAGCTCTGCAATTATGCATTTGAAGAAGATTTGTTTCGAGCGTTATGAAACACCTGCCTAAATGGTTGAGTTGCTTTGAAGTCTTTCTTTGAAGTTTAAGGTGACGTCGCAGTTCATCACAGACTAGTGAGTCAAGAGCGCTCATGACGACAACAGAGTCTATGAACATTGCACCCCATAACAAGCAGTTCTTTCGGAACTGATCCATTTCAAGTTGTTACACACAGTCGAAGATCATATGTTGGAACACAGATGTTTTTGGTATGCCTCTGTCAGTGTGAATGTGGCTCTCAGTTATCTCGAATCTACTGAGGCCCGCACGACTGCGTATTTTAGTTGTGTCCTCTTGTAAACGTTCCACTGCGTTGAGCTTGTTCATTTGGACGCACTGATTAGTGAAGGCCACTTTGAAAGCAAGGAATATCCGAGCCCACAAAAACAGTACGCCCTACCCCCCCCCCCCCTAAAATCGAGGCCTTGGACTGTCCTTCGAGATTGCGATAGAACTTCAAAGAACGACGGCCGACTCACTGACAACTGCGGTGCGGTTGATCCCTGACTCAAATTTGCTGAATCCCAGCTCCAAACCATCGAAATCTACACTCTCGCTGAAAAGGTAAAATAAAGATAACCAAATCATCCTTCAGATAATCCGCTTCCATTTCCCATCACTTTTATAAGTTTTGCTCTACGCACATTCAATAGTAATTCACAGTAACCTTCAATGCTCTCAATGCCACTTTGAAGATGAGGCTGTAGTGCATTTCCATTGAACGTAAGTTACGCCTTCAGTAGGTGGAGCATATATTAGTCATGACCTACCGCTCACTTTTTAATGTATTAGGTTGTCTCATAAATAGTATCGCTTTTTTTCAACCAAAAAATTTTACGTGTGAAACAACTAGGTTGATTGCCGTATCAACCGATAGAACGACTGATATCTCAGAAAACTTGTTTGTACGTGCCTCTTCCCCAAGCCAGCCTCCTTCACTGCTAGTGGGAAAGAGGGTTTTGTTAACGGCCTTGTCGACGGTTTTTCTCAGTTTTTTCTCCACTGTCGTTCCACTTCGCATCTCTATACTCAGTTTCAATCGCCATAATACCCCCTTATTGAGCCCGACTTTTGCCTTTAAACAAACAAACATCTAACATCATCTCTGTATATAAGCTTTTTGGAATATTTGGTCTTCAACATATTTTCAAGGGCTAGAGTACCCTTTTTCCGAATTTCTGTTTTTCTGAACGACATACTTGCGAGATAAAATGGCGAAGGCGAAAGTGGAATTATCAGAAGGGGCAGATTATCACAATGGGAACCTTGAATTATGAGTTAACTTCGTATGAGTTCCAGAGAATTTGCTCAAACGTCTCCTTCTTCAGTATACTGTTCCAGTTGTGTTATCCCGTTCTCTTTAGACCAGACCTTCAAGCATGCGAATAATTCGTAAAGAGAATCTTTGACAGGCTGTAACTATTCACGTTTTACACGCTAATGCATCGCACAAATGGACTGGACATTCCCACCATCTCTTAAGGCTGCTTCCCGACTTTATTGTACATTAGCTATCCAGCCGACAACATGTTCATTATCATTCAGTCATCGTGTCTTCTATTTTCATATATTCATCATATCTTCTCGGCCGACCAATTTCCGTGCTTTATTGGTACAAAGAAGTTGTGACACTCATTAGCCTGAGAATTCAAATTTTCATGAAGATCCAGTGTCTATGGACACGCATGACTGAAAAGGAATAGATCAAATCCTTTTTGGTTTCAGCATCATGCTACGGAGGTCAGCAGTAAATCACAAGGGCGCACGCGGAGACCGCGTTACGAATCCATCGACGACCTTCCGGCGTTCTACAGGTAGAGTGTTAAAAAATGAGATTAGACGGCTTCGGAGTAGCCTCTACGAGATAGAAGATTGAAGATTAACTATAAAACAGTCAAAATTCATTGCTAAAGCTTTCAGCCTCGCGGTCATTGCCGATATCGGCTAAACCGGCTCAACACGTTATACGTGTGAGTGCTGAAAGCTATGAAAAGCTGAGTTGGATGAAATGGTGCCCCGGTAGCGTAACTGGTAGCGCACTTGCCCGGAAAGCGAGAGGTGCGGGTTCTAGTCCCGCCTGGGGCGAAAGTTTTGTTCACAACCCAGCATTCTTGTGAAATAAAAAGTTTTCATTTGTTGTGTCCTGAAAAAATACTTTATCTCCTTTGTGGGGCCCACAAAAGATGGCACGGATTATGTACTGTACCGTAGAGGGAGTCACTTTCGAGACTCAAACGAGTGGGCAGGGCGTAAGGTCTTTAGAGGAATCGTGCATAAGGTCCCTCAAAGGAATCGTGCACGAAAAACCTGCAATTCTATATATCTTATCAACTAATCCAATGGATTGAGATCCATTCGCCGTTTTTGGGAGGAATGGGTCTCCAGCGAGGAATGGGTCTCCATACACAGATTGTTTTACAAAATTTCCGAAAAACGAAGGAAAGTACTTATTACTCGTTCAAATTCTCACCTCACATCTGCCTTTAAACTGGGAACACTCCCATATGTTTCTTCGTGCGCTGTCACTAAAAAATATTTTTGGCCTTTTCACCTATCCAGGAACCTTTGCCTCGTCCGTGGGTGTGCTGTGTCGATGGCACCGCGAGCAGGACCTTGCTAAATTGCCGGGAACATATGCTTCGCTGTGAATTGCGTGCTGGTCCACACCTCTCCTGTCTTGCCACAAGTAAATTGGTGAATTTCCCCTTCTTCCACCTTCGCCCTTGAAGTGGAATCCTCCTTCAAGGTGGTCCTAGCAAAAAAAAACGAATCTGGGAACATCTGAAACCATTGCATCACAAAAATATCGAAGAAGCACAGAAATGCCATGTCATGAAAACGACTCATTATGCTTGACAGAAACACGACCTCCTGAGTAGAAATCTGAAGCGTACCTCAGCGTACTCAATGTGGAACCAAATGGGTGGTAGAATGAACGTCAGGGATGTTCTATATGATAGAGAAGATAGGAGAATGTGATTAAATTTCGCCCGGCATCGGGCTACTCAAGATATCAGGGTGGTGAAGAGCGTGAAGAGCAGCAACGGCGCCATCCTGAGGAAGCCAGCCGAAGTCCGGAGGAGGTGGGAAGGTACTTCAGAGGTCTTCTGAACGAGGAGTTCTCCCACAAGAACAACTCACGGGCAGAGGCCACAGCTGGTCCCATCGCACTCTGGACAGAGGATGAGGTTCGGTGTGCACTTGGGAAGATGAAGGTTGGAAAGGCAGTTGGTCCGGATGGAGTACCCATAGAGGCTTGGAAGGCCTGGGAGAGCACGGGGTAAGGTGGCTCACCCGCTTCCTGAATACGGTGCCGAAGGAAGGATGCCGGATGCCTGGAGAACAAGTACTATCGTCCCCATCTTCAAGCAGAAGGGTGACGCGATGGACTGCTCCAACTACCGCGGATCAAGTTGACTGCGCATACCATGAAGTTGTACGAGCGCTGGTCGACTCGAAACTGCGGGAGCTGGTCCGATCTCCCAGGAACAGTTCGGGTTCATGCCCGAAAGGTCTACAACGGATGCCATCTTCATCGCAAGGCAAGTGATGGAGAAGTATCGAGAAAAGCGCCGACCCTGCTACCTAGCCTTCCTCGACCTGGAGAAGGCGTTCGACCGGCTACCGCGAGCAGTACTATGGAGAGCGCTTAGGGAACGGAACGTGCCAGAACACCTGGTCTCGCTGGTGAAGGACATGTACGACGGGGCTAAGGCAGCCATACGCACCCCACACGGCCTAACAAAAGAGGTAAACATCACGGTTGGGGTGCATCAAGGGTCAGCTCTGAGCCCGTTCCTCTTCCTCCTAACACTAGATGTCCTGGTGAAGGGGCTCATGGAAGGACCACTAAAGACCATCCTCTACGCTAAAGACCATCCTCTACGCTGACGACATCGCCCTGATAGCGGATAGTAGAGAGGAACTACAGGCCAAGGTGCAGCAATGGCAGAAGGTCCTGGCAGAAGGCGGGCTACGGCTGAATGTCAAGAAGACCAAGTTCCTGAGTTCTGAAGAGGGTGCAGAGCCGATCATGGACGGGCATGGTGAAAGCATCGAAAGAGTAGAGGACTTCCGATACCTTGGAAGTGATCTGGCGGCCGACGGCAGTGTGGACCAGGCAGTAATGGGGAGGATCAACGCGGCATGGATGAAATGGAGGGAATCCACTGGAATCCTCTGCGACCGAAGGTGCTCTAGAGCGCTCAAATCGAAGTTATTACGGTAAGGCCTGCGATGCTCTACGGCAGCGAGTGCTGCTGGCCTTGAACAAGAATCACGAAAGGCAGCTTCACTCTGCCGAAATGAGGATGCTGAGATGGGCCTGCGGCTGGACGCGGCTGGACAAGGTTAGAAACGAGGACGTCAGAGCGGTCATGCAGACTGCCCCTGTCCAGCTAAGAGGAGGGAGCAGCCAAGGCCACCTGTTAAAGAATGCAATAGACTTTGAAGTGCAAGGCAAGCGACCGCGAGGAGCCCCAAAGAAAAGGTGGGACGACGTTATCAACAAGCATCTAAGTGAGTCACGACGTAGCTAAGATGCCTGGAGGGCAGAGCGATAGTGGCCGACGGCTGAACAACTCAGCGGACCCCGCGACTGCGTGCGACTAACACTAAGGAGAAGAAGAAGAGGAGGAAAAATTCCGCCTCTACAAGGCGTAGAAGTATTTCTTCAAGACAGCATGCTCCTTTTTATAATCCTTCAAAAGATTGCTCGATAAAATTCCACTTGGAAAGGCATGCGCGTGGTTGCGTCCTCAGTTCAGTTGTTTGCGTGTAATTTGCATTTTTCGTCCTTGTTTGTTTCTTTTTATTTCCTTTTTTTGTGATTCATCTAAAACTATTTTGTTGACCAGAAAATTGTCTCGCAATACGACAGGGTTGTTGAAAGCTGTGTCTCCGTTGCTTTGAGACTGAACACTCTTTGAATCCCACCCCAGATAAAAGTTTTGAAAAAAGTACATGTAATGATATTAAGACAACTTAAGTGTAGAAAAGTGATTAGCTTAGATATATACTAAACAAATGAACTCATTGTAGCCTTTACTCCACGTGGATAAAAAGTACGTACAACTATCCCTACTATATATAATGCGCTAAGTCTGTCTGTCTGTCTGTCACGAAATTCCGTATTAAGCGGACAACAACCTACTGGGTCCAGGTCAAGTTTGGGATGGGTGTACCATATCTCGAGAAGTAAAAAACATACATTACCTAAGCGGAGCCCCGCCCACAGTGGGCGTGGCGTGCGTCGAAATGAGTGGTACTGAGGACCATGATTTCAAATTCAGTCACAAAACAGCCTCGAGACCGGGACAAAAGTGGGCATAGGTGTGGGTTGGTAAGCCAGATTGAACTGAGGAGACCCACCCTCGGTGGGCGGGGCGTTCTCTAGAAAATGGGTGCTCAGTGAAAATATTCATAACTCGGTTAAGAGGAAGCCTACAGACCAGAAACGAAATTAGTGCAGGGGAGCAATGCCTAAGGTATTTCCACCACGCATGATGTGAACGGAGGCCCGCCCACAATGGGCGGAGCGTGTCGTGAAGCGGACAGCATTTTCTACAAGAGCTCATAAATCGGCTCCGAGATGACTTAGAGACCGGAAAACAACGGATAGAGGTCAGGAGGGGAGGGAAGCTAAATGTCAGGGATGGGCGTGGCTTACATCAAAGTGGGCGGAGTTTGCAATTAGGCTTATAACTCGGTTCCTAGGAGTCCCGGAGTCCGGGAAAAAAGCGTATGAGGGTTGGCAGAGGGAAAGGGGTCAACCGTTGTTGGCGGGCGGAGCATGCACCAAAGTGGGCGGGGTTTGCCACGGTACTTCATAACTCGGTTCCAATAAGTTCCAGAGATGGGAGAAAAGTAGAAAAAGGTTGGGGAAGAGATGATAGCCGACTGATATCAGTGGGCGACCCACGCACCAAAGTGGGCGGGGTTTGCCACAAAGATACGTAGCTCGATTTCGTCCCCTACAAGACCTCATAATTCGGCTCCGAGATGACTTAGAGACCTGAAAAAAATACGCCAGAGGTGAAAGTAGGAGTAGAGGTTGAATGTGAACGCTGGGCGTGGCACACCCGGATGTGGGCGGAGTTTGCCACCGCTCTCATAACTCGGTTCCTAGAAGTTCCGGCGACCGGGGAAAATGTGCATAAGTATTGAGGTATGGAGTAGGGTTGAATGCCATTGTTGGGCTAACCATGCACCAAAGTGGGCGGGGTCTGCCTCAGAAATTCGTGACTCATAACGCCATTTACAAGACCTCATAATTCGGCTCCGAGATGACTTAGAGACCTGAAAAAAATACGCCAGAGGTGAAAGTAGGAGTAGAGGTTGAATGTGAACGCTGGGCGTGGCACACCCGGATGTGGGCGGAGTTTGCGGCGTAAGTAAGATGTACCGAGCAGAAAGCTAAAATCAAGACAAAAATACTGATGGGCCCGATTTTACCGCTGCAGCCCCGTCTCATGCACGCGAATGCGTGCGCAGCCAAACTGGTAAATAATAAAATGAAAAGGCGTGAGTTGGTAGCTATTGAAGCAGGTACGAGCGATATCAATTCCAGTGACGTTTAGCAGCAATGGGCAGTTAAACGGCGCAAAAGAAACAATCGGCTTTTGGGGCAATTAGCCCATTCACCGTGCACATAAATTTAGTTTTGCGTTTATGAATTCTTTCAGTATGCTGACAGCTCACATCAGTCAAATGGTACCGCCCGAGGGGCAACCGTACCATCAGTACTATGCAGAACTCTTCAAGCCTTACTACCCATACAGTAAAGCTCAAGTTAATGTACGGTTTTTGTAAACTCCTCTTATCCGTAACTATCGCACCGTTTATTTTATAGGCTGCACTGCTCGGTGATCTTGTGACGCAAGCATCTCCTCTACATTATGAGCTTAGTCCACCCGGCTACGGCTGGAATGGATAGGATTGGCAATCGCCATGAAAAATGAACCTCTGATAACGGCAGCAACGTACAAAGGGAACATGTTCTTCAGTCAGTAGTCAGTGTTCAGTATCACTTTTATGGAAATGCGAATAAATACATGAAAGTTGTGATTTGTTCCGTTTTATTGATGTAGTCTCATTTGGTTTTACTTCTAAGCATATTTCCAGTCAAGCCCATGCATGTTTCCATTTTTCAAGCGTTGAAGGATGACTTGCAAAACCGTCAGTCAGGAAACATGAAAAAGCGCTCATCACGAGTGGGTTTTTTTTACAATCTTTTGAAGCAGGATTTGACGGTAAGGACGAAGGTCGAAGAAGGGGAAATTTACGTAGTGGAGAGACAGGCGGACTTTCTGAAGGTGTGGACCGACACGCAGGTCGCGTCGAGGGTTATGCCCCTGTGATGTAACATAGCCTTTCCCACGCCGCTTTTAGGGCCCTCGCGGTACGTCCCCTCTCGCTGTCTGAGCTTCCAGCCATTTGGCGTAGAGGGCGTTAGCGTTGAAGAGGGCACTATCGATAGAGTCGGCAGATGCGCAATCAACGGACAAGGAAGGGGTCCCATTTTCTAGGTTCTGGGCCGTTTTTCTTGGTTCTCTCTTCTTTGACTGCATCACTCACCATCTTTAACTTAATTTACAATGAACTGCTCTTCCATCGTAAAATCTGCCTTCAACTCAAAGGGCTACTCCCCATTAGCGAAATGTGAAAAATGGGCTGAAAGTGACGCCGCTATTAGTGTTCAAATGCAATGCAGCACGCCACTTCAAAAAAGCAGAAAAATCGGCGAAATGCCCTCAACGACGTGTAAGTTTTACAATTTGTTCTGAGCGTTTGTACGGTCTTACGGCGATTTAACACTGGACGCCGAACAACGAGAAGGAATAGCAATGCTTTCCTCCGGCACGCTCGATACAAAGCATTCTATAGAACATGAGTTGGGAGAGTTATGCTGCCACTTCTCTAATATGGTGAACTTCACATTACTCTGTTGGCATCGATTCCAGGCATCCGATGCGGGCCTATCCTCTCATTACCGCCTCCCTAGTTCCAGAAAAAAATTGTTCTTAGGATCTGAGCTGTGTTGCGAACCTCAGCAGAGAGTGTGCGTCACGTACAGTCCACATTTCAGTGGAAAATTTTATCGAATAATTTTAATCAGTTCACGAAGTGTTGGCCTCACAAATGGTGTTCTAATCACGTCATTGTCAATATAAAGCGATAGCAGCATAAAAGTGTACCGTTACAACTCAGAATGATCAACAAATTATTAGGTTGTCGGTTAAAGTCTTTGGCCATTTGTCGATTTTTTTCTAATTCACTTTTCTTCTTTAGCACAGTGAGCAATTTACAAATATATGCCCCACCACAATCGCCAACATATTTTTAGCAGGTAACTCGTGGATGGCGTTTGTCTGAGCTTTTAAAGCAAAACCTTGAAGAAGTCCTCTTCAAGTAGGTTCGGATCATTAAGTACTCCCATTTTATTTGATTTGAAAAAAAATCGTGTTTCTCAACTATGAATTTCGAGTTCGGAAAACTTTGTTGCGCGTCGTGTTATTAACTAAGTTTCGTATTAGAAATGTGAATTCAGGAATTTTTGCTTAGTGGATGCATCAGACCAAAGGGCAGAAGTGGTGTAGTGACAAATGGCGCGCTACACGAGCGGTCCGGGATCAAATCCTGGGTCGTGAGTCGCCCGGGCCAACCAAGCCTTCCATCCCTCCGGGGTCGGTTAATTGGTACCAGACTTGTCTGGGAGGATAAAAACACTGACTTGTACATCGGCTGGCCCCCGCAAGTCATTGTATAGGCCACATCGCATTCAAACGCCACTGCGAATGTACAAATGGAAGTAGAATGCGCGGCCACACCCCACAAAGGGATTGATCGACGCAAAATTCGTAATAACTT
>MU872818.1:1862-17366 GCA_036418205.1 Ostertagia ostertagi | reverse complement strand
TTTGAAAAGGACCGGTTCCTACACTCCACACATCCTGCCCACGTCCTACTCAGTTGTTTGCACCATCATTCTCCCTGGACTCCTCCACCTTCAGGTAAAGGCAAAGATCTCCATTCCCGTGGTTCACGATTGTTTCCTTCAGGCCAGATTGTGGAAGCTTCTCATGACTCCTTCCGCACTACACCGATAATTATGGAAACTATGTTCCGAAAGAGTTCAATACGTGCCGCTCTTATTCTTATCTTATGTATTGGGAACACAATAGAGTGCCCCTTCTCTTTCGCAAACTGTATTTTCATTCTTTTCCGTCGGCACAGCCCAATCCCGCTCACTATGAGTGCAGCTCCGCCAATGATATGTATGTGTTTTAAACTTCTTGACCCATGCCTCCACCCATCCCAAGCTTGAAGGCTCGTAGGTGGTTCTTCAGGTAGCAAGAATTTCTTGACGGAATCTCTTAGATGTCCATAAGTACCTTCTCCACTGCCCTCACTGTCGTCAAAATATGAGTCGCCTTCCATGACAGCTCAGCTCAAGAAGCCCTAGCGTAATCTGTTCCAACCTGAAGCTGCTACGGAATTTCTTCAATCGATTAACTGACGATTGCTTCCTAGGGACAGTAGCTCTAAACATGCAAGACCCCTTCCGACCAGCGTTTCAGATAACGTCGTAATGGTCCATGATCCGTCGAGGACCAGTTGAGCTCGAACCGTGCACAAGGTTCCCATGGCAAATTCTTGTGATGTCCTTGGTGCAGAAGCTCTTATAACGTTTATTGGAAGATTAAGATGAGCTCTTCCATTTTATGTAAGATCAGTCTGTTTGAATCTAGCAAAGTGTGATAAATGCTGCTTGAAATGTGGAGTGAATTCTCTCTTTTCTTGGCCATCTGTACTGCATAGTGGAGGTATAGTGGAAGCTTAAAGATTTGAGAGCGTAGCTTGAGCTAAGAAGAGGCTGCAACTGAAATCTCCCACTACAAGAGCCGGTAATTCAGGTCTTTCTCTACCTGCTGCACACTTACGTGTACCTATTGTTCGCTGGATTATCTGCAATGTCTGCAACAAGAAAGGAGAAACAAACATCCTAAAAAACGATGATGCGCCTGTGCAGCATGGAATACGCAAAGAGTTGATGGCATTCACAGGATCGATCCAGCCCGTTTGATCGCTGGTATAAGCCAAGCAGCATAAGACATAACAGGGAAAGAGAATAATAAAACAGTTCATGGGTGAGAACACTCGTGACAGTGGGGACACTAAATGGGATAAAACCTGGCAAAAAGTCGGGAACAAGTTAAAACAGATTCCTCATCAAAAAAGCATGACAGTCAAGTCGACTGGAGCTTTTCGCATGAGAAAGACGGAGTGAGTGGGCAGAAATGGAACAGGCGCATACATTACACGATCCAGAGCCATACGATCCAGCTGGCTCTGCATTGAAAATCTGAAGTGGATGAAACATTAGAATGTGCAAACCCAGAGCACCATCGCATGCTGAAAGATGGACGGATTGAGCACAGACGGTCATACTCAATGTCTGAGGTATTTAGCAATAGCACGGTAACATTGGTCACTAACTTCATAGAGGTACATTTTTGGTGCACTGGGCTTCATCTCCAAGCAACATGGGCATTTTGTGCAAATTGGCTT
This sequence comes from Ostertagia ostertagi, assembly GCA_036418205.1. Classification (NCBI taxonomy): domain Eukaryota; kingdom Metazoa; phylum Nematoda; class Chromadorea; order Rhabditida; family Trichostrongylidae; genus Ostertagia; species Ostertagia ostertagi. The sequence goes on along the minus strand of MU872818.1, from coordinate 15,714 downwards.
ATATTACGACTTCCTCAAGGGGAGGAAGGTGCTTGTGTCAGTGCTCTTCCTCCGCCAGTTACTTATTTCTATACTATAGACAAAGAGATTGAAGGTATTCTATTCATAAACGCCACTCAATCCCATAGATTGCCCAAATAACAAGCTACGCTGCTTCACACTCGGTCGTTACTAGCGGTGATATTAACAATTTCAAGTCAGGACAGTGGCAATCACGAACCAAATACTATATGTATTACTACTATACTATATTATAATTACTACTATAATATACTATATTATAATTAGTACTATACTGTATTATAATACTTAGGGCTATATCTATTACAGTGCCATTTTAAACGAAATTTTTTGCCATCCTTTCAACTGTTTCTCGGTGTCAACCATGCACTTCAACTTGCAATTAGTTGTTGTTCAGCCACTTACCAGGGAAGGCATTCAACTTCCCATGGAACTTTGAATTGAGACCCAGATATATCGATAGAGCTTCAAACGCTGATTACAAATATGGAAACTAAAACTGCAAAATGAACCTGCCAAGGAAGTTGTGAGCAGTCAAAGTTGGCTAAAGTAAAGCGTTGCATATGAACCGTGCTAGCCTCCAGGCTTTCAGAGTCGCCGCGGAGTAGTGGTAGTGCCCTCGCTCTTCACCCGGGAGGTCATAAGCTCTCCTCCCGTTGGAGTGCAAATTTCGAGAGCACTACCACTACTCCACGGCGACTTTGAAAGCCCGGAGGCTAGTGTAATGCTTTACTTCCAGCCAACTTTGACTGCTCACAACTTCCTTGGCAGGTTCATTTTGCAGTTTTAGTTTCCATATTTGTAATCAGCGTTTGAAGCTCTATCGATATATCTGGGTCTCAATTCAAAGTTCCATGGGAAGTTGAATGCCTTTCCTGGTTAGTGTCAAGATGTCAATACCTACACCTCTTAACCCATTCGCGACCGCGCAGGATTGCGCAATAGCAGCAGCGTCAGGAGATTTTTCTTCAATAAAATTCGAGTGAAGGGAGATTTCCTCTGCCCAGGGCTGGCGTAGATGAGCGAGGGTATGAAGATTCTTTCCATGGAAGAAAACTTTCCAAATTCCATTTCAAGCCCTGCAGCCACAGTAATACCATTGTCCCGAGTGAGAGCTTTGTCAGCCACCGGTGGCTGACATTGTCACGAATGGGTTTAAAAGATTAGAAGAGATATAGTGAGTGAGAAAATTAGAGAGCGTCGACCCCGAAACAGTAGAGTAGATCAACCGAAAATTCGAAATTCGTGTCATAAATGGGTTCCCCTCGGATAAAAATCATTTTTTCCGTGGCATGGATCTAAAAAAATCAAATAAATGGGGTGACACTAATTTCATTGTATTCACCGTATTTAGGGAAAAATTAGAATTAAACCAATGAAATGAATTGGCAAATGGTGTAATTAATTTCGATTCATGATATGTCGTGATAAATTGCCACGCTCGTCACAACACCAGTGGTAATTGTAGGAGGAACGATATTGCATTTACAAGTGCAGGTTAGCCGTAAATAGTAAACAGAAACATTCAAAGCATTTCAAAATGATCAACCAAAAACTGAAAATGACACCCAAGAAAGTGGACTTATCTAAATTAAAGTCCAATTAATACAGCAATGAATTCGTAAGTTTCTTAACTTTCCTAACGCTGGGTTTTGAGAATGCGCGGGCGAAATTCACTGAATTCCCAGCCAGCATTCAGTAGTAACAACTTTCCTTGTTTCTAAACGTGTCTGGAGTACTCTAGTCAAAGGCATTTTGTGCATTTCGAGATTTTACAGAGCTACAAAATAAGTTTTGCCCTGTGTTACCGGCGCTTTGCATGCAAAAAACGCCTCGTCCCATGCGCGCGACAAGGAAAAAATCGCTCGTCGTCAACGTGTTAATAATTCCATGGCGACTGTGCTGACGTGGTGACCACTCACCAGCATAGCGCACAGTGGATAGAGTTATATGATAAAGAGGGCGAAGGAGTTTTGAAATATGGGGGTAATGGGTGGAAGCGGTGTAGTGGCAAGTGGAACGCTTACCACGCGAGCGGTCCGGGGATCAAATTCTGGGTCGTGAGTCGCCCGGTGCCAACCAAGCCATCCATCCCTCCGGGGTACATTGGTACGAAGAGATACCAGACGTCTGGGAGGATAAAAAACACTGACTTGTACATCGGCTGGCCCCCGCAAGTCATTGTATAGGCCACATCGCATTCAAACGCCACTACGAATGTACAAATGGAAGTAGAATGCGTGCCGCATCCCAAAAAGGGATTGATCAACGGCAAATGCTTATCCATCCTTTTCATCCAGCTTCTGTGGGAGAGTAATACCAGTGCACAGTAAAAGAATACCGCCTGTGAAAATCTCGGCCAATGGGTGCCAACTTCCTCACTCCATATATAGTGAGTTCCTCATAAGTACACACAGGACTGGAAAACATTTAAATAACTCAGAAGAGTGTCGAAAGCCGTCTTTGTAAGAAAACTGTTATAAAGGGGAACCTTTCTCATAATAAACGCTCCCTCAACGTATCAACATTGAGCTCCTGTGGACATTTTGAAACAGGCAACATGGCTGCTCTCGCAAAAAGCGCTTAGCGAACGTAGGCTTTAAAGACCTCCAAAACCATCGTCCCGCTTTCTGTGATGGGAACTGTTTTAACCTTGGAATACTGATAGCTTCCTTAAAACTTATTTCTAGCAAATTCATGAATTTAGAAAAAACTTCGTTTGGAAAAGTCCTTAGCCTCTTTGAAGCTCACCCTTTCAGAAAATAGACTGCCTCTGTGACTTGGCTACACGCCGATTAGCAGTGGGCTTCAGCCTACGATTTTTTGATAAAAACATAGAGGGTCTTCCTGTGCTCTCTACATATGTTCTCAATCAAATCCTACTGTCAACTTCTTGCACATCTTTCCACTTAACTCTACTCCGTCGCTCATTCTTCGAAAAATTTCTAGCCGAAGTGCTCACGAATCCATTGCGCTCACTTCAATCTATACGATACGTAAACTCGCAGTCTATAAATAGAGAGTGGCGACTAGCATATAAATTACTCCGTTCAAAATAACGTTTGCAATCATAACAAGCATGCCATAAAGTAACAGAAACAAAGGACGAAAATTGGCTAAATGTTGATGTAAATAGCACTCTACTGGACATATCATTACAACAATGAATATAGAAGTGAAGAAAACCACATGTCTCAAAAAGACACTCTTGAGAGAGCAGGAGAAAACCGTGCGAACACTTCTCGCCAAGAACGCTGATGTCAAGGATTGTTGAGAGTGGACAGGTTAGTTTTGGTTCGGTTAGTTTTTTAAGTACATCGGGCCACAGCAACCGCACTTAGACAAACATGTCGCGGCCTACAAAAAGTGGGGGATTTGGGTTCGTTCAGCCGAGTGAGTGCTGCACCAACGGTAAAAACTGAGGCAAAAAGCCAACCTCAGTCCATCACACTCACATTTCGAACAATCGGAAACTTTCATTCAGTCAGCTGGAAAAACCTACTTTCATATGAGGAGATAGATAGAATACTCTAATGTACGTAGACTGAGAGAGATAAGCTCATTATTTTATTGAAGCAGCAATTCCCAGATGAATCGAGGTGTAAACGATCGATAATGAAGTTGTAGGTGGGGAGTTGACCGATAATAAAGAAAAAACCAAAAAAAAAAACGCCGAAGAAGGCTTCAAGCGAAGACTCCTCTTCTGCCCCTCTCTCAGCAATGGGGGCCAACGCACCAACAATAGGGGGAGAGAAACAAAGGTCAATGGCGGCGCGGACAGCGAGCGTGCCGTGACATCACGCTGCGATCCAGTAGCGACAAGAAGCACAAGGGACTTGTCGCTGCATTCCGCTCATAGGTGAGGTCTGCGCACTTAAACATCGCAATCCAGTATTACCGTGGGACAGAGCAGTTGTATTGTGTATACGTCCCTTTTCCGCGCTGACGAAACCAGGAAGCCTTAAGATGTGCGCACTTACCTCGAAGGTTATTGCAATATTCCCAATCTCCGTCGATTGCTCTACTCTCTTCGTTAACCTAGAGCACGATAGAGTGTATAATACGGTATGTATCGAAGTTTTTTCACCAAAACTCGCTCATTAATACTCCCTCTCTCTGGACGCGCTTTCAGGTCAAAGTGTTGTCATCCGCACGTGTCGGTGTCCGCGCGCCGGTGAATCTATTCCATGGAGGCATCAGTCATTGCAATTTGGCACAATAATGGAACGTTTTAATCTTTGAAGGTGGACGTTGAAAGTAAAAAATTCAGCGTAGCCGGCATCAGCTGGTCAGAAAAGCGAACGCCAAATGCCTCACGGTCAATCGCGCCCTTTCCACAACAGGCAAGTGAGTGTCGCTCGCAACATTGGTAAGTCCTTTCTACTTTCGAGACCGTTCGAATTCCTTCTAGCCGCTTTCAAAGGTGAGTTTTTGTTCAGTCTTTTCATGTGTTCTTGACTAGGGCTAATGCATATTTTCACTCCATCAGTATCCAAGATAAGTACCCTCCTGGGGCTGCTGCTCCAAATGCAAATCCAGTGTTCTTGCAAGCTAATGTGCTGGTACGAAATGGCCCGACAATAAAGAGAAGAGGAAAGGAATCTGTGCAGGCACGGTTAAGGGCCACGATCTTCGTAACTGGCTGTGCCAAGGCAATGAAAGACTAACCATAAGCGCGGAGAGGAGAGCAAAGGCGAGAGCACGCAACGGCCTTTAGCCAAAGAACACCCTGATAATAGCAACAAATTGCAGCTGCAGTAGCTCACTTTACAAGGCCTAGAGCTCCATTTAGCGAATGATACGGGAAGATCGCATTGTATTTGTTTTCCAGGGGTCCTATCCTGCAGAGTCAAAGAAACTTGATTCACACTGGCTTCTGCCTTGCTTTTGTTTTTCAATGGCCCTGGTTTAACGAGGCATACTATCATGAGCAGCGTACATTTTTTGTAAAATTTATACAGCAAATCTTTTCCTTATGATGAGCTTAAAGGCAGATGTTACGATAAATTGTGCATTGAAGAGAGGAGATACCACCAAAAAAGGATGCCGAGCCCCACGAAAGTTAGAGGCCTGCATCGCAGTAAAGAGCTAGACAATCGCAACCTATAGACCTAACCCGCAAACGCCACTCCAGTGCAGGCCCACCACCTCCGCCTACTTTGTCGTTCATTTCGAAAGGACATTTCATTTGGAGCGACCGTGCTTTTGGTATTTTTTAGGTTACGCGTTATCAATGAAAAGATGATATTTCGCTGCCATGATGCCGGTTGAGGGATTGAGCACGATGTAAACGCAACTCCGTTTTGGTCATTGGCTCATCCAATTCAACGGAAAGTTGGTAGCTCTCAAGTAGCTAAAAGTTTTTTTCGATTTTCACACCTGCACCCTTCACCACCTCTGTTTTCGGCTCTAATATGCAACGATTTTTCGCGCCGTTTAATTTTAAAGGATGATTCCACGGTAAGTTAGGAGGTCGAAGAAGGGGAAATATACCCATTTGAAGGGCAGGCTGAAAGTGCGGGGCGATGGGTGTCTCGCAGCGAAGAGTATGCCTTCAGTTCTAGCAAAGCCATGTACGCGTTGCTGCCGCCGGGGCACGTCCACAGCTCGTTCAGCGATAGGGTTTGCGAAGACGCAAGACGGCAGCACCGGCATTCATGAATGCGGGAGTCCACGACCAGAGAACGTGGGTCATTTCTTGGGATTTGGGCGATTTCTCATGCTTTTTCTTCTCCTGCATCATGGACCACCCCGTCCTGATATGTATAGGATGCTTCTCCCCGGGCAATTTGGGGATAGGTTCTGGAGACTACTCCGGTTCATAAGGTCTCCTCCTTATTCAACACAAAACCCTCCTCCTCGCAGTCAATTTTAACTAAGCGGGGTATTCATAAACGGTTCTACTTCTCTCAGGCTCTGAAGGAGGTCGTCGCAATGGTCTACCTAACAACCACCACGCGAAGTTACGACAAGTTTTGCCCACAACTCTTGTCAGTATTCTGTGATAAGCACACGAAGATTTTAGCAGAAGAAATCAGTCACTGTATTTCGGTGAGGTTTTGCAAGGCCTGGCAACTTTAACAACTGCCTCGGTGGCTAAAAAAAGTATGTGTTCTTTGCGACTATAGAAAGCTAACTTTGGGTCGGCCCAATAAATAAATGAGTGCACTAACAAGGGGGTCTTTCAGGGCAAGCCACGCTTTTTCAAAACGGTTTCTTGCATATTGTAGGGACGCATGTAGGGAACACAAAACCATGTTTCATTTTCGCTGAACGGTTTTAGCAGTACCAAAAAAAATAAGGTACTGTTAATGGTTCGATCCCCGTGGCGACTAAATTTTGCATTTGGGTTGGCGCCTACTGGTGCCAAATCGCGCTAAATATCAAAATCAGATGTCAAATTCATCGTCAGGACCATTTTGAAGCCAACAAGTGGCCGCCAACCTTGATTGCAAAATTTAGTCGCCGCGGGGGATCGAACCATCAAGGGTATCATTCACCACTTTTTTGGTACTACTAAAACCGTTCAGCGAAAACGAAACATGGTTTTGTGGTCCATACATGCGTCCCTACAATATGCAAGAAACCGTTTCCAAAAAGCGCGGCTTGCCCTGAAAGACCTCCCTTGTAAGGAAAAGTTGACAGCAACGCGCTCTAGGGATTAGATCAAGCCTGCGACCCTAAAAGTTGACTCCAACAAGACTCAAGCTCTTGCGGCAGGAGAGACGGGGCCCTAGATCGGAGTTGAATCCTCTCATGGACTTCCATTCTCGTCATTTTTACAGCAGTTGAACTTTCGTTGAAGTCTGGGTGTTTGTTAACAATGTCATTGAGTCAACAACCTCATAACGATTTATCATTATCTAACACATATAAAGCATGACAATGTATGAATACATGAATTTTTCAATAATTACATTCTCTGGGATAATACCGTTAGTAAAAGGCACAAAAATTAAGACGTTCACGGGAAAGCGATGAGAAATCACAGAAGAAATGTGGTAAATGCTTCGATGAATCGCCTTTGACTGTTTGAAAGAATTTGAGGAAAGAATCCATGAGAACTTTCAGCCAGTACTGCTCTATTGGTGCAGCCAGCCATTGAGGGCAGTCCAGCCACAAAATGAAATCTCGTTCAGTCCAATGAAACCTCTTCATCAGCAGGAGACAGGTATACGCGCAGAATACGAATGCGCTTGCCCCCGGTTTCCCATTGAATCCGCAATAGCGGGCTGACATAGAATGGCATGACAGCATCCAACGCCTCAAAGATTATGTATTTGTCAAGTAATTATGTAATATAAATTAAGTCTAAAAGTAAGGGAAACCTCCCGATGGGAAGTTCATGGAATACGGCCGACTCCGGGGAAGTTCTAGTGGGATTTTTCCGTCGATAAGTTAAGCACGTCAAACGATTCCAAACACATGTCTGGTCGACATCACCCGGCAGAAACTCTTGATAGAACTCATTCGAGGGTTCGCAATTGCATTCGACGTTGCTCTTGAAACTACTACATGAGTGTGTGATGCACTCATGTAAAGAAACCCTTAAATTCGGTGAAAATCTTTGAAACCATGCCATTCTTTATTTAGAACGTGCATTCAATGCTTAGTCAATGTGACAGGGGGTTCTGTAGATGTGTTCTCGGATGTACGAAGAAGCTGAAAAAGATATATGTATCATATAATCAATGAGACGCGGCGGCGACTTCATGAGAGACGATGACGGTTTCCATGAAGGGTACACCGCCATCGGCTTTAAGTAGGGTTATAGCCCGCAGTCGCTCGCTCCGCTACACGCTCACCCTCGCCGTTACATATGCTCTAGGATTGTAGCGAAGAGAGCGGAATATAGAGAAGGGAGCCTGATGAGAGTGACAGTCATACGGAAGCAACGGGGGTCGAAAAGGGTGGTGTCGATGTTTGCGATTTCGGGTTGTCTTTTATAGCCTTTTCTTCTTCCCTGCACTACTGACCTCCTCTATCTTTATTTTAATGGGATGCGTTTCCATCATAGACTCCACTACAACATCCCTTTGCTTTTATGGCTGAGAAATCTTCAATTCTTTTCAATTCACAAGCATTACCAGAAATGGGGAGAAAAGAAGTGGTTAAAAAAGGCTAAAGGAAGATCAAGCCCATGTTTTAGTTTTGCGCGCACCCAGATAGAATTCCTACAGATCCTAATATGCCTACACAGCTTGATTATCAACTCCAACGTTCGCCCCACCCCTTATTACGTAATACCGAAGAACAGTAGTGAGATAGGTCAACAGACTTTTATTGGCTTAGGGTGAATACGCGAATGCTAACATGGTTTTCTTGTAGAATGAGTTTCAGCGTCTTCAAACTAACGCGAAACACGAATGGAAGCGGAGCCTGCGAATGAGTTCTCACAAGAATCTTCCGTTTTGACACGCAACCTACCCGTAACATCAATAACCTGAAGGGATTTGTTTGGTTTTTTCGCCTGAAATCTCTCCACAGGCCCGGACTTCAGCTGAATTGACCGTTATTCCCTGCACGATTCCTTCAATTCGGTCGTGTGCGAAATTTCGGGGACCGAATTTCAAGCCCAGGAGCCGATTTGAGCGGTCTTGAACCAGAAAAAAATGCTAGCAAGGGCACATAATTGCTAGGGATTTAGAAAGACAGGGTGTTCAGATGAGCGTGAACGTGACAAAGGCGTACAATAGAAAGATGTGTTGAAAATTATTTTCCTCAAAGTTGAAAGATTTCTGGGCACTCGAAATAGGTTATTGGGCGGAAGTGGTGTAGTGACAAGTGGCGCGCTCACCACGCGAGCGGTCCGGGATCAAATCCTGGGTCGTGAGTCGCCCGGGCCAACCAAGCCTTCCATCCCTCCGGGGTCGGTTAATTGGTACCAGACTTGTCTGGGAGGATAAAAAACACTGACTTGTACATCGGCTGGCCCCCGCAAGTCATTGTATAGGCCACATCGCATTCAAAAGCCACTGCGAATGTACAAATGGAAGTAGAATTTGCGTGCCGCATCCCAAAAGGGATTGATCAACGGCAAATTCTTTATCCTTCATCTTCCGATACATAGTTTACCTTGACCGCGAGATGCTTTTAGTGACATGTTGGCGCATATGTGCAGCGAGTGACCCGTTGTCAGACGTGCTAATTTTGAAGCCACTGCAGACATCAAAGTCCATCATTGCCTCCTTATTCGATGTAATTAAACAAAGACTCAGCGGGATGCAGAACACCCGCCTGGAGTGTGGTTTTTTTTTTTTTTTTTTTCTTTTTCCTTCGCAAGCTTTATTGTAGTTGGTTCCAGAAGATCTCGACGATTTATTGGGATGCGTCTGGAGTGAAGGGCCATCCCGAAGGGAAACTGCTCAACGCGAATCTTTACCCTTTATTGCCAATCTGCCTTCAGGGAAACAGCTATTTCGGTGCGAAACCGGTGCCTAGTAAATATTTGTTCTTAGGTCATTTGTTGAGAAGCGCCAGAGCTGAATTTCATGCAAGAGATTGTATGATTGTCGGACATACTTGCGTCAAAGGTATTTTGCAAAGTTAGCATATACAGGATGGCGCAAAAAAGGCGCCTCACCTGGTCCACATTTCAAACAAGCAATAATCTCAGCGCTCTGTTGGCTGAACTTCAAAACCGAATCCTTGGGACTGTTTGTGTAAATACAGTAACACACATTCCCAATACAGTAACGGGGGTGAAACTCCAGTTCGGGGGGGCCACTCCATTGCTATCTTATCCGTAGTACTAGAGAGCAGTTCTTTGGGCTATCGAACACTACGGATAAGATAATAAGTGAACGACTCATTTCGAGCGTACTTTTGATAAGGACCGGTCCTACATTCCACATTACCTGCCCACATCCCATCATTTCTGCACAGTGATCCACCCTGGAGCTCCTGCACCCTTAGCCCTTTGCGGAGGTGTCCTTTCTCCTGGTCCAGGACCGTTCCCTTGGGTCATGGCAGGCGGAAATGTGAAAACGTTTCAGGGTTTCTCACCCATTACACCAATATTTATCAGAAGTCTACTTTAAATGAGTCGATTACGTGTCGTGAGCCCTCTAATCCTTATCTTGAGTATTGGAAGAAAAAAAAATAGTGAAAAAAAAAAAGAAAAAAGGTGGCCCCCCGAACTGGAGGTTACCTCAGTTAAATTCATTAGAGATCTTTGAACGAAGGACATGCGCTAAGGCGAATTGCCATGGGTCCGGCACGGTATAAAGCTCAACTGGGCTCGCCAGTCATGGACCATTTACGATGTTGATTTGAAGGGTTTTGTTGAACGTAGTCCTGGCCCACATTCGACGCTACTGTTCTAGCAAGCAATGCCGTAACTTAACTGAAAGAAAGCTACAGAACCGCTAGCAGCTTCAGCTGGAACGATTTACTTTCAGGCCCTTCTTAGGACTAACGGTGACGGAAAATTGACGCATATTTTAAGGACGCGGAGTAGCTATGTGAAGTATGCTGCTTCTACTCATGATCGGACATCTAACCATAAGGGATATTTTGCCGTAAATTTTTCATCAGCAGCGGCACCCTGTGCCATGAAAATTTTGATGATGTGCGCCAGTGTGGCTCTTTTTTGGTCATCCCTGTATGTGGCTTTTCCTTTCTAAACTCTCAACGATCAGTATGTGGAAACGACAAAACTAATAGAAAGTTCACTGCACCACTGACCTTCTCTTATCTTATTTAATGGTAACTTCATGTAACCACTACAACATCTTTTGCTTTTTACAGGCGAAAAATATTCAAGTCTTGCAGTATTGTCATTTAACAGAAGATTTGCAGAACGAAAGAAGTGGTTCAAAGGGTAAAAGAACAAGCCAATTGTTTTCGTTTTGCGGCCTAAGCATGAAATTCCTTCAGGGCCTAAGCTGAGGGCACTCCAACGTTCGTATTACAATACGTCATATCAAACAGTAGTGATTTAAGGTCAACAGACTTTTATTGGCTTATGTGGATGCGTGAAGTGCAAAGATTGTTATCTTTATGGTTGACTCTTGAAACTGTATCGCGATCACGACATGCCAGAACGCATGCTCGAATGAGTTCTCACTAGAATCTTCCGTTTTGACACGCAACCTACCCGTAACATCAATAACCTGAAGGGATTTGTTTGGTTTTCCGCCTGAAATCTCCACAGGCCCGGACTTCAGCTGAATTGACCGTTATTCCCTGCACGATTCCTTCAAATCCAGTCGTGTTGCGGAACTTTTGACCGAATTTCCAGTCCAGCACCGATTTGAGCTCCTGAAATTTGAAGAGAATAGCTAAGAAGGCGAATTACTAGGAATAGGAAAACGTCCAGGGAACAACAGCTACAAAAAGTATATTGAATGTGTTAGGACTCTATTTCTTCCAAATGTTGAGTATTTGAGCTTTACCCTGACGTGAGTATGGTCTCGGACAATGGCGCGCTTACAGCAACGCCACATGTCAAATCCCTTCGTCCCTCCTTAGTCGAGCAATTGAAACTAAATTTGTTCGGAGAGCAAAAAATTCGCCTGGATGTTGGCTACGCCTCGGTAGCCTATTGTACAGACCCAATTGACTTCAAACATGTCTACCAATTTTTAATGCTCTTTTATGAATGGTGTATCCTAAAATGGAATGTAAACGCTCATGGTTCAACCATCCATTCGCGTTTGAGTGAAGAGCTCTTCAAACCATGCAAACAACTCAGTTCTAGGCCATTTTTCAGATCGCCTGCCTTAATTTTCACGGAATAGAAACATAGCTACGTGACCAATAAACCGCTTATGTATTTTGCAGTTATATGATCTATCGTAATATTATAACATTAAACAGAATAATATAACTATTATATATATAATATAGATGTAGATATACAAAAGATGAGAAGCTATTCTTCCTATACACCTAACAAGCAGTAGTGGATACAGTCGTAATAATAAGAAACTTTACCTTGGGGAAAGAGTCATCAATCTGAGTGATGTCGGGTGTGAATTGATTGTGAATCATTGGTGAGTCAATTGCTTGCTTTATAGTCTCACCGAAAATCAGAGGACGAACAATTGCCTGCAATTCCTTATTTGATGACGAACTTGCCGAAATATCATACGTACAACGTCACTAAACTCACTTTCGCAACGGCAGAGATAATTTTTGAGCCGCCGGAACCACCGATAACCATCGTTGGCTGAAAGTAAATTTAAGGGAAACAGTGGTTTTTGAAACAAATCGTATTCAAGAAGAGCTGTTAGTTCATCTTCTTCGCTCATGAATTTAATGAATCGGCCAAAAACGTACCTCTTTCGTTTTAGCATCGAAAATTACCATAGGACTCATGCTGCTCATTGGCCGTTTGCCTGGTTCAATGAAGTTCGTCTCCGACGGTGCAAAGCCGAATCTGTGAACAGCTCTCTTCGGAAAATCGCTATGTGAAGGAAGGTGAAACCGATTGAAGAGTATAGTCTTTATAAAATATCTATGTATAATAATATTTATAGCGGCATAACGACTTGAGGAATGTTGTACAAGAAAAAAGTTCTACTCTTGGCTTGTCCTCAAAAGACTGATCAACGCTGCTCAGATCGTTACATAAAAGTTCAGGACAGATGTTGCGAAAGAAAGATTTTGGCGAACAGGAAAAAGTGAGAAAAATTAACTACTAGACCGAAAACCAGAAGTGCTAACCCATTAGCCATTCCTGGTGTAGAAAAGTCGTCCATCTCGTCGTTCCACACAATTCCATAGGCTTCCGATTCGACCGCTGCTCCAAACCTACAGTAACTTCGAATAGAGGTTTAACCATGTTATACCTAAGAATTGTCCTCACCAACGATTTATGGTGGTTGTTGAAGAGACACCATTGCCGTGTTCGTCGAGCACAGAAACCTGCGATGTTCCATGATCCGGCACCTGAAATCCGCTTTGACTTTTTCTTAGACTCAGACTGGCCAGCGACTGCTTCTGTTAGACTTTTTTGAGTGAGCGTGGGCCGTCAACATCGTGGACATTTCTCGCCTCCAAATGCGCTGTTACAGACGAAAAAGGTGTGCGTAAAAGCCTCTTACGAAATAATCGAACTGGTCTGGATGCATGGGCTCCGCAACGGTGTTGTTGTTGACTCTGTGGGTTGAAAGCTCATCTCTTATTTCGCTAAACGGGCAGTTTTTCTCGACAAATGGTTAGTCTAACACGTAAGGTTGCAGCCTTTCCTTTTTACAATGACATTCTTTGAATTCTACGTGATAAAGACGCATTCATCTGGCAGTTTTTCCATTAACTGCCTCGGTTGTCGGTTGTCTTATGAATATCGAACAGTATCTCAGAGGCCGCGTTCATAGTTCACGACATGGGGGACAAGAATAGATACATGTCGATTAGAATCGCTGGAGATAGATAGGGATATTTTCACCAAATTCGCTGTAAACTTGTGTATAGGGGTTATTTGGGGTCCTGATTACGAATATGACATTCGTTTTTGTTGTTGCGCCATTTGGCGCCTATTTTCTGCTCGTCTGCACCCTCTCACTGGTTTGATCGCGATCAGGACTAAGCCTTTGGGGAGATGAGGCGCAGGCAAAGCTTTCACCTTTTAATTCACACACTTCAGTTCTCGGCCACCCAGCGCGGTCTCCCCTTCCAACAAGCTTAGCCCTAGGCACTGTACCTAAGTGAGAGAGCCCAGGAGAGCAGAAAATATGCGTTAGACAGCGCCAATTCCAAAAACGAATGTCATATTCGTAATCAGGACACCAAATAACCCCTATACACAAGTTTACACCGAATTTGGTGAAAACAGCCGTCGTGACAAGGTGGCGCCAACTGGCGCCAAATGGCGCCAGCGCAAAAA
>MU872811.1:1781-18355 GCA_036418205.1 Ostertagia ostertagi | reverse complement strand
TAGAAATAATAATGCTATATCACTTCTCTTGTCGTAATCGATCTGATCTCATAATCTGTCATCTGTCTTGTTATAATACGCATAGCAATGAAGATTTCCACTTTCTCGCGATTGCTGCTGATGACTGATTGATTGTTGGTTCAAACTACTTGAAAGTTTGGGAATGAATTATTCCGTTTGCTTATATGACTCTTATTATTTTTGTAGACTTTCATATGTCGTAATGTCGGTGTTGTCACCACCGGATGTTAGAAAACTCGTTGAAGCTCTCCTCAGTGATTTACGACAACTCTCCACGGAAGCCAAAAAGAAGCATAATCATGTGAAAGAGGTGGGTGGTTCAGTAACTATGCACCAGTGTTTTCCTACATGGATTGGGAAGTCATTCAGTTACAACATTTGATCTCACTCTGTAACTACGCGTAAGGGATGGATAGGCATATTCGATGTGGAGGTGCTGTTAAAATAAAGTTCAATTTATTTCCATTTGTTCCAATTTGTCTTAGTTTTTAATTAATATTATTCCTCTCAATTTTTCTCGAAGCACTCACTCATGTCATCATTTTACATTCATATATGCAAGCACGGTAGCTAACGCGGCGTTTGTATTCAGATGCAGTTTTCTTGATTATTCTGAATGAGGTTATCATTTTCATATTCTATAAATGTCACGTCTTATATGCTTAACCAGTTCAGTGATTTAGGCAGCTGAATCAGGTGTCGTTCGTGTTCGAAATATAAGCACAGCATCTGGAGAAGCAACACTTCTCACAAATCTGCGAGCAGCCAGCAATGAATTGCTTCATCCTCTCATTCTTGCCTGTGCTACTCGACAAACGCGACTTGTTCAGATAGCCTTGCAGAGCATACAACGTTTAGTTCAACATCGTATTCTAGAAGCGGTGAGAATCTATAGTTTTTTTTCTGTTCAATTTCCACAACATGTGACGGCAACAGCTAACTTCCTTTTTCATGTCGCCCAAGATTAGTGTTTAAATTTTAGAGTTGCGCAAATGTTGTTGTCAGCGAATTGTGGGGTCTAGTTGAAGTGGAATGTGAGGAGCTTCGAGTTTTGCAAACTGTTCCTCCACTGGTCTCCGCTGATCTGCTTGTCACGGGGAACACTCTTGCAAAGGTTTGTTAAGTTTCAACGAGGCTTATACCACCAATGTTTTGGAATTTGTCACGGTGAGAACTGATCCAACAACAAATGATTGTAGAGCAGATTCAGTTGCCCTTATATCCATTTTTGACAAATGCAATCATGTTGTCGAATTTTTTTTACTAAAATCGTGTATAGCCCTGCCCTAAGGAAGTTAAGTGGCTAGTTGGGTCCCTAAAATATTTTTTTTTCGAATTTTCTCCTTGTTTTTTGTATTTCTTTCCACCACTTCTTTGCGTTTCCGTCAGCTATTACTTGCTTGTTCTAGTGCATTGTAATGTGTTTTCGTATGCACTTTGCCAAGGATCCTGTAGTTATCAATGCGGCTTCAGCTGCAGTGCGACAGCTGGTGGGATGTGTCTTCGAGCGTGTCATACAAGTGAGTCTTTTATTTTTACGTTGCCATAGTCTCAATGCAACTCAGATGTAAACTTTCACGCTCATGGATGTGCGTGCGATAATCTTGGATTTAGGAGGATGGTGTGTTTAGCACCGAGTTGACAGTAGTACCTTCTTCTGGAGGACGTCCATCGCCAAGATCGTCGCCGCCAACCGCAACTGAGACCGATGTGCAGCTTGACGCCACCTTGCTGTTTAAGGTATTTGCATACCAAATTCTCGATCCGCGGCAGTTGATAGATTACATTGCAGGATCTTTGCTTGCTGATTAACGCAAAGCCAAGTGTATGGCTAGTAGGAATTCACGAAATGACAAGGACTCTTGGATTAGAACTTCATAGAGAATATCCTGAAAAGTTATCCAGGAGTATTTTTCAGAGTAAGAGGCTAATATTTTTCGTCGATTTTATGATATGTAATACATTGATTTTGGTTCTTAATTTGAGCATTTTTTAGCACCCAGAGTTCTGTGATCTTCTGAAGTCCGAAGTGTGCCCACTAGTAATCAAGTTGTTCTCTCCAAGTTTGAAATCAGCCCACGTACGTTTATTGGCTAATTTTTTGTGTTTTTGTTTTGCTGCAGTTTTGATTTTTTTCTTTTATCTAAGGACGTTTCGCTTATACGCCATACATGTAATGGAATTATTGCTTCATATACGACATGAACACTAATTGTTCCCATGATTGGTTGATGTTCAGGTGTCATCTCAACATCCGTCATCTCGTTCATCCACCGGTGTGGGCTCTCCGACAGATCGACCGTACTTTCCCATTGCTATGCGACTTGTTCGAATAATTCTGTGCTTGATCTCACTCTATCATCAGTTGCTTGTAAGTGCTCCTTTCTGTGCACAATTTGCTTATGCCTGCTATCTCAGTTATTTTTTATGGATTTAGCCCACGGAATGTGAGATTTTTCTGTCATCCCTAATCAAGTTCGTGGATGTAGATCGCAGAGGATGGCAACGGGCGCTTTCTCTAGAAGCGCTTCATAGAGTTGTGGTGAGACCAGACATTGTCAGGTATGTTATGTCAGGCACTTGTGCTTCAATACTCGCTAATATTATAATATTCAAATATTTGCCTAGGTGGCTATGTGAAAATTTCGATGCAAGATCGAACTCTATCAAAGTTTTGGAACATCTGTCGCATAGTATTTTCTGTGTTATTCAGCAAAGTTTTGCGTCTTCAAAGATGAGTTCCGGTAAGATCGGCAATACTTATTACACACAAATAGGCCAATGTTGTTCAGGAGGAATTTGTATTTTCCTTTAAACATGATTTTTTTTCGTTTTCAGTAGAGGCTGATATGGACCCCGACATACTTCAACCAAGAGGATCGTCTGGATTCTATTTCAACAATGTTTGGCATCCATATGTTGAGCATTTGTCCGCGAAGAAATCCATTCTGTACGTTCATAAGACGCTTTATCCTAGATCTCTCTGCCCTTTTCACTCACTGACGAACACGCGCGTCGCCATCGCGCGTTTTAGCATTCGACCACATGGGACCGGTCGCTAAATTTGAAACGTTATAGAGCAAAACAGTTTCTGCCATGATCAATGTGCAGTAGATATCCAGTGGTTCAAAAGTAAAGTAAAAGGAGGTGAAAGCAGTGGGAGATTAGAATTCAATTTAAACTCTCGCAACGGTGGACGATAGAAGCATTTTGGCTTGTTTTAACAGAGCAGCATATCTTGTCATCCACTGAGCTCCGCGCTTATTTATGTTACTCTTTTTTCACAGGATGATAACAAAAAAATAAAACTAATAAAGCCAAAATTAAAATTTCAATGTGTCAGTGTCAATGTTATAGTATTCGTTTTCAGACTGGACAGCCTGGAAAGACACGAGGCGGGCGTTCTGCCGGAAGGATATGTAGTATCGCGAGCAAACTGCGCTCTGGTTGATTTTGTGCAAGCCGTCTACGCGGCTGTAGACGCACTTAGCTTACAAGGTGAGATATTCGTTTCATTGGTTAACATGTTCTTATGTGAGGTTCTTTCAGAAAACGGGGATAAGAATAACAACGAGCATGTTGCTGATTCGATTTTTACTAGTTGTCAACCGAATCTGCTGGCGGCATTGAGCCTTTTGTTATCAGCGAGGTATAGTAGGAATTCAGTTCTTTCATATTGTGAGCAATGTTAAAGCTCAAATTCCGGAAGAATGGCTTTACAAAGTGCGAATGTTTTGCTTCGGAGATATTGTGATGTGTTTTAAGCACTGACGAAACTGTGACGGATCAGCTTCTGTGTGCGCTGTCAACGCTAATGTCAGTTGGGTGCAAATTAAAAGTGATTCCTGCCAGTTTGAATTGTTTGTACGTTCTCTGCTGTGCTTGCCTACCATCTGTGACGTACTTGCGTTCGTATGCAGGAGCGGAGACGCCAACTAGTGAGCGTGAGTTCTTTTGAACTTCTCTTGATTTTAACAAAATTTTCATCTTTCCTCAAAAAGAGGCAGAGTTGGTGTAGTTTTGTGTGGCACCGCTCGCCATGAGCATTGGTCGTTGGACCAAGAAAACCTCCCACATCTCTGGCCAATTTTTGGTTGATCTGTCTGATTGTGAGAGTGAAAACGTTGATCTGTGGCAGCTCCCACATATCATTGCACAGGACAGGCCGCTCTAGCCATCCAAATTGAAATTCAAATATATCCTATGCAGAGGCACATGTCACAGGCAAAAGAATAGAACATTAATTCATGGTGTTTTGTATGTTTATCATGGAGTTCTGGTGATGGGTTGTCAGAAACAAATAGATTAATCCTGAAAATTACGTGCAGTCGTCACAGTCGTCAATTGTTGAAAGCCCATTTTATGCTATACAAGAAGAGGTCGTTATCGACAAAAGTGAGCGATAATTTGACCTTGCTTTCGGGCTTTTTTTTTGTTGTCTCTACGCACTTTGCCTTGAAAGGAGAGGTCCCTTTGTTGTTTAAGATCTACCTTATTAGGTAGTCATTTGCAAAAAAGGCGACTCAGCAGCAATTCATTTCAACGATCGCTGTACCGAAGTCTTATGCTGATTATGCCCTAAAAATTGCTAGTGAAAAAGTCGATTTTTACTTTTCGAAAGTAGCGCCTGAACCTACAACGCTGTTTTAGTGCACCCATTTATAGCGATTGAAATTAATCTTTCAAATAAGTCAGCATTTTGAGTAATATTTTTCATTATATGGGATTTCAGAGCTACTGCTGCCTAAACAATAGCCTTCGTTGCTCTTTTCTTCATTGAATTTTTTTTTAAATTCGCGTTTCTGAATTCAGCCATCTTTAATTTAGAACAACTGGAAGACTTCGTGTTTGATTCGTCTTCAGCACTGCACGAGGTTGTTGTTTCTGGCACCCCTTGCCCCTCGTCTGTCGTAGTGCCAGATAAATGGAATGATCAAGTTATGGTGAGTCCCTTCACTTCACGCAATGTTTTTTTCGTCATTCGTTTTGTGCTAGCAATGGAAGAAGCTCATTTTACAGTTGACGTCACGCAATCTGCAAGCATCATCCATTCTCCTCAGCTCCATCTGTGCCCACGCCACATACTTAGACGAACTCTGGTATGATTGCAAGAAAGTGTCTTATGATTTTTTTCTTGCTGTGTCAGTTTCTGCCTTTCTAGGCATTTGAGTCTGTTGACGTGCCAACATATTGCTTGGTTGCTCGGAATTCGGCCATCTTGCACGGGTATTTTTGCACGAGAAAAGGCAGAAGTGGATCAACAAAGTATGTTTCGTTATTGTGAAGTCTGTGCTTCGATGTAAAGGTTGCTTCACACAGTTGTAAAAGAAGGCGAAGCGGTACACCGATATTCGATTTCATCAAAGAAAATCTTCTCAGAATTATTCGAAGCGCTTCTGTTCTTTGAAGCTGATGATGAGCTAATCGTCAACAGAATCTGCAGTCTACTCAGAACTTCGTGACTGGTATTTTTTGCAGTGGTCAAGAATCTTCATTTCAGATAGTGCGAATGTGATAACAACGGCCGCCCTTTCTAAAATTCCGATTCTTGTAAGATTTTCATTTTTTATTGCCCTTGGTCGTTTTTTTAAACCTAACGTTTAAACCTTGCGAGCAATGCTCACTAGAAATTTTCAGGCATCTCTTCTGGATAAGGTTGCTTGTTCCTCCGTATCGCTATCGAATGCTTCACTTCTTAAAGCTATTGAAGCAATGATGAGGTGCGCAGCTTCGAAACTCCTTTTTTGATATATGTACAGCAGTATCCATTTTTTGTTTTGTTTTTGTTTTCTGTTTTTGTTTTGGTTTTTTTCTATCACTTCGTGGTCAGTTTGAACCGCAAAGGTATCAAGAAAATTTCAGTAGAAAAAGGAAAGGAACCAAATGAGCACTCCCTCAGCAGAATATGTATAAGAAATCCTCTAAAATTGTGTTTCTTCCCACCAGAACTGCTCTAAAGAGGGGGTAGCTGTAATGTAGATCTGTTAATATGTCACAAAAATATGCTGAAAATGGAAAAAATTACCATACCGCATGAAAAATTAATAAGTCATGGAGATTTCTTCACCATTTCCGACCGTGGAGCTGCATGAGGCTCTTACTCGACATCTTTTTACGTTTGACTGGGATCGGCCGCAATTGCTGTTCACTTTGAAGTTTAGCATTTTCGGGGGCTCTTTACGGCGATGGTGAACTTCTCCCGACCTCTACTTCTGAAAATTCCAGCGGTAGCGTATTTCTTGTTAGGATTTTTCTTTACTATGTTAAACTCTCCTTATCACTTGTTATTTTTTATGTATCTTTTGAGTTTAGTAACTGTAACATTTACAGAATATCGGACGAAAATGTTGCTGTGGCAGCGACTGGCAGAGAATGTTCGCTTTTCCCTTTGGCGATGCTGCTTCGATTTGCATCTCTTAATCTTCAGCGTCAACAAGTCTTTTGGGATCGCGTCACAGCACATTTCATCAAGGTACGTCGAGACGCCACTATTACTTTTTACTTTGACTATAGTACTAGGGCTAGACCGCACTGACTATGTGGCAGTCTGAGATTAGGTGTTTTTCAGGTCTGCGCGGTCATATATCACCATCACTGCGTGAGTGGGCAGCTGTCGCACTGTCAAGCATCATCAAGCAGGCGTTTAAGGCAAAGACTGGCTTATCAGAAGCGGTATGTCCGCTGCCTCTTAGCACACGAAACCTGCCAAGTTCTTCTTTTCCAGGAGCACCAGTCAATCACTCTCAAAAACTTTTACGGTTCGAATGTCTCAATTCATCAAGCGGACGTGCAACGACGTCAGCTTGACTGTTTGATGGCACTTCTACAAACAGATGGCGCCCAACTCGTGCCCGAGAT
This sequence comes from Ostertagia ostertagi, assembly GCA_036418205.1. Taxonomy (NCBI): domain Eukaryota; kingdom Metazoa; phylum Nematoda; class Chromadorea; order Rhabditida; family Trichostrongylidae; genus Ostertagia; species Ostertagia ostertagi. The sequence goes on along the minus strand of MU872811.1, from coordinate 11,476 downwards.
GTGGCAGCATGTTATTTTCATAGTTGCTGCTGTCGTCGATGAAGAAAACTGGTATGTGTATGCCTCCAGAAGTTTATTAATCCATGGTAAGAGCAGTGAAGACGCAGACCACTTATTTTGCTTTAGAATAAGTGGGATACGTTAACGGTAACTTTGGGGTAGTTTTGGTTGATGCCTCACCTTGCAGTTTGATATTATGAATGCTAAATTCAATTGGTTGAGGTGTGTCGTAAGCTTAGGTCTCGCGGGGGAAGGCTGTAGTTGAATTATGCTGTCTCAATGAGAATTTTCGAGCTTTCGATCTAGTTTTTGATTTTCGCTCAGAACAATGTGCTTAGATGCGCTGCGATATCTCAAAAGCGCCCTTGAAATTCCCTGCATTTCCCTTTTCGCCGCATTTTTCGTGATACTGGAACTCACCCATTGTGACTACTCATAAACTTGATTTCACACTTTTTGAAAGTTATTCGCTGTCTGAGCCGTTTACGGTTCACGATTGCGATTTTGAGGATTAATTTCAATTTAAATCCGAAGTAATGATAATTAACTATTGAATAGCATTGATCTAAAAAATTCAAGCTGTTGACGAAGCATTGGTGCGGCAGGGCTATCTCGGTCTGAGACTGGTTGCTGCGGACTTTCTTCCGTCACTTCCATTTGAGTGTATTTCTGTGCTGGTTGAAGCCGTGGCACGATTATGGGAAACAAACAGCTGATCACAACATTTCGTTGTCAGCTCTTACTCAGTTGGTGGGTTAATTTTCAAGACGTCATTAGGTTTCTGTCACCTTTCTAATTGGTTTCTTTCTCGAGGACGATTTCCGACTTTGTGTTTCGCAAAAGCGAAGTCGTTGGTGCCGATCCCTCTGAAAAGGTAACCTTTCTCAATTTTCTTGGGCTCGATCACTTTTTTGTCTTGTCTTCTTCCATGAAAATTTTTAACGTACCTGGTCTTCAAACTACATTTCAGGTTTGGCTGGTTTTGTACACATGCCTTTCGGAATTATGCGTCGATGTTCGACCATCAGTTCGAAAAAGTGCCTGCCAAACTCTTCTTCAAACGGTTGCCTCTCACGGTCATGCTTTGCGGATCAGTACGTGGAATCATATGATATGGCAGGGTAAGGCGAAATGTCGCAAGGATGTAGCGGGAACTTACGACAGAAAAGTACTCTTCAATCAGTCGCTTGGGGCATTGGCACAATCACAAACATGTTTTCCAACTTGACTTGAATATGCTGAGTGATTTGAAGATTTCTTTTGCGTGGGCTACATATCAGTTACAGCGGAAGTAGTTTTACAAGCTACTGTCTCACCAGAGCTTGCTGTTCAGCATCTTTTTTCCGAGCAAGTAAGTGCAGGGTGTCATTAAAGTCCAGTGGCATGTGTGACTGAAGCTTTCACAATTTGGTGTTCGATTAATCATGCCCCTTCATGTTTTCCAGCACAGTAGTAGTTCGGCCGATGTTTCTGTATGCATTGAAATCCTGAGTCAAAGCACGTTTAAAGATCATCATGCCCTTGTTGGATCGGGTTCGGGTGCAGACCCGGAGTGCATCGACGGAGCGTGCAAGCGGAGTGCTTCTAATGCACCATTCTCGGGATACGCAGCAGAAGCAATGGACTGAAACCTGTATACACACACTATCGGCGGCATCAAAGATATTCGTTGCTCAGCGTAAGGCTCTGTTGGCCTTAGGTATGTTCAGAGGCGTTTCTAACTTGTATTAAAAGGGCCCTAAAAAGTAACGGCTGATATGGCTGAGGGAGTGAATTTGAATCGAATCCTGTTCAGAAGATTTTGGATCAGCATGGGAAGCGCTGTTGTCGTATCTCGAATGGGCCTCATGCTACCATAACGCGGAACTTTCGCTGTCTGCACTCAAAAGCTTTCAGGTCGTCAATTTTTTTCGGAAATTAGAATTGGTGTTATTTATTGGCTATTTAGGAAGTATTGCTTGGAAAAATATCTGCTCAAACGTTAGATATCAACTATCGTGAAGCGAGCGAGCAGGTACTGTACTGCCATTTTGTCCTATTGGGACTCTTTCATTATTTTGCTTTTGCTAATTATCTCAATTTCTTTGTTTTTTTCTACATTTTTTCGAACACTGAGACGCCATTTACAAACGTTTCTGGGATTTCTCATTAGTAGGCATTTGTTGAAAAGATTAACTGAAACATTTTTGAGTAACCAAATTTTTTTTATGGGGAAGAACGAGCGATAGGATAGGAAGAGGTTTGACAATTGAGTTCTTGACACTTTTATATGTTCAGTGTGGAAAGCTCTGGTGATGACGTGACGCCGTTTCTACCTTTGCCACAATGGATCGAGTCGTGGAATGTGAGTTCGGATGTACAAAAAAGTTGGCACGCAACCTGAAAATAATCCGTGCACGGTTCTTGCTGTAGTGTTACCTTCGAAACGTTCTTTCAAAGTTGGTCAGAATTGGGCTATATGGCTAGGAATGTTGCTTGATTTTCGATTAATGCGCATAAGATACACCTTATAAAATCCAATCAAAATTTATTTACTAGGGTGGATTGATCCATACTTTGACGAGCTTTAGCTAGCTGGAAGTAAAACATACTTTATGAAGAAGTAAGATTTAAGGCTTGGCAACGGATATCGCGAAGTTTAGCTCGGATGGGTACCGGTTCCACGACGACGGAAGGTAAAAATGAAATCTGCTCTTCATTTCAACCCTGGCTCTAATACCTTGTGTGAAGTTTCCTTGGACTATTTTTTTGGATTTATCAGGTGGTGAGAAATCGTCGTATGTTCCTGGTCCATCTCATCTCACAACCCTCCTTCATATTTTTCCACCATTGTTCGATCATGTGGCCGCCACATATCCGTCAACGAACTCAAAGCTGAACAGCTGCCGTCAGTTCTTGAGGTACTCGTTTTTACTGAATATCCTTTATTATGGAAAGTCTGTTATTTTCTCATTCCATTTTAGATCTGTTTAGAGTCTAGTGAACGTCCCGTGCCAACAGAGCAGGTGCCCTTCGTAGTGCACTCATCACAATCGCATATGTCCTCCCACTCAGGAAGCGGTACTCGAAGCCATTCGTTCCATCTATAATGTGGGTTTTGTTGTGGTGGAGTTCTAGTTTGACAATTTTTCAAAATGTGCTTGCGCTCTTTCCTACCAATTCTTATACGGGTAAGCGGTCTGATTAGCTTCAGCTTCTTCTGTGTTTTGAAATTCTTCAGCGGTAATATGTAGTTTGATTGACTAACCAAGTGCACCTTTCAGGAGTGCATTTCTCAAGGAAGTGCTCTACGAGATGCTTTAGCTGATCAAATCCGGCAGCTTATCAGGTTCAGCGCCATGTCTGTGAAAAATCCGGTTGGGATTCGACCGATCACCACTTTGTCCGGGCAGAAAGACTATGTATGTTCCGCTGAAATTTATTCTCACACAAAATGTCTCGCGGTCTAGAGTTGGCTAGGTCAGCGGTCAGTGTGAGCGACGAATGCAAATCGCGCTGAGAATTGCTGTTATAGGAGGAGCAATTCTTTGGGTTACTTGTCCCGATTCTTCCAACCTTTTCATTGCGCGCGCGATAAGAAGTTTTCGCTCAACCAGTAAGTGGACTAAAAATGACCTCTGTTGCAGTCCAATATTTCGATTTCTTAGCGTATTTATGGTAGTTATGCAGAATTCAAAAATTTTGAAGCTCAAATCTATTAATAACCGCTTGCTCTATAAAGTTTAGGGGTTAGCACTTATTCCTAGGTATTCTATTTTTCTTTATGGCTCTATAGAGATGTAATGTCTGCGGCTCAGGTGAGCGCGATCAAGAGGTTCATACTACTCTAGTGTTTGACATCCTGTTTTGCAGTTGGGTGTGAGAGTTTTGGAGGAATGAAATGTTTCTCAAGAATCTGGTGGCACTTTTTCAAAACGAAATTGATTGGTTACATGATTCTCATCGCGCTTGCGTTGTGGCGCACTCAGAAAGTCAGTTCTCACCATGGCAATTTCTCATAATTTGAACTTGTTTCAGCGAGAATGGGCGTTGCAATGGGTAATTCCATTTGCGGAGACATCGCTTCGAATGGCCGTCGAGTTTTTCACGGCTACGGTTGCATATCCAGAAATTATTCGATCACTTGTTGTCGTGGATATTGTTAAGGTAATGTTTTGATATAGAGGCAGAACAAAGACCAGAATAGTCCTTGAGCTCACAAATCTCTAATCAAAAGCTCTTCTTTGCTACTCTTTCTCTCAGTCATCTAAAAATCGCCTGTTTCAGTTCTTAGGCGAGCCCCTGTACATGAAGTACTCATGCCTTTCTCCAACCACGTGGAAACTTGCGGCTTCATCGCTGATGACTGTGCTACGGATAGCAGTGCCACTCGCACGACAACAAGGTATTTCTTTTTTAAATTTCCTTAATTTAATAGGACATTGTCACCGCACTGATTTTCCAGTTGAACATTTCGCACCGCTTTGGCCGGCGATCTGTGACACTCTCGAGAAGTTTCTTTTTACTCCGAAGTGAGTGTTGCGTTCTGACCTGTTTGGTTTTGCAAAAATTGTTTATACATATTTCTTACGATTCTTTTTAGTTACTCTCATGGTTCTCTTTCACCACTGACGCTTTGCAAAATAGCTAATCTGTGGCTCTTATAATCTTAAATAACTTCAGTGTTTGTCCAAGGCTAGCGGCAGATGAGCGTAAGAGAGACGAGTTAGCTGAGTGTCAACTTGTCGAGTTGGTACGATCGGAGCTTCTGCTGCACTCAGCCTGCCTTCCTCCTGCGACGGTTCAGCGATTGATTGCCATATTGAACCGAGGATCAATTAGTCAATTGGATCCTACAGACGTTTTGGGTTCGCACTTTTATATATGTAGAAATGAGAAGTTCAAAAGTTTCTCTCGACATAAATTCTGCTTATTTTCCAACCGTTGGCAGCCATACTGTCACAAATTCACATATCGTAGGCGGGAAAACTGTGTAGTTTTTGAGCGTAAGTGAGAACGTATCCTTAGGAAATTTGTTTCCAGCTTCAGACTCGCATGCGCAGCGAGTTGAGCTGGCCCGTACCTGCTTCGACGCCCTGCTTTCAACTTCAAACGAAGGCAATGGACGACTTGGAAACGTGGCCATCGCGAGCTTATTACAAAGGTGTTCCCAGGTATCGTCACATTTCATAGAAAGTTCTTACACTACCATATCTTATACTATACCTTATACTTAGGCATTTTGAGAAAGCTATAGATTTCTGCCAGGAATATTCAACTTTTTTCTCATTGTACTGCGGAGTTAAATGAGGTGTTGAGAACATGCCATTTATGTCCATAGCAATTTCTAATTTTTGCAATGCGGTATCACAGTTGCATCAGAAGTTGTGGCTGTTTACAGCGAAGTATGATCGAACACTGTGCTTAATACAGTATCCGGCTATTTTTCGCTGTCACTTTCATAATCCTCTTCACTTGCTCGGCCTTACCTAGAGTATTTGTGGTCAGGCGACTCGCCCACAGTTTTGCAGTGAGCCTTCCTCGCCATTGTTCTCCTTTTACCTTGGTTGTCCAGTGAACAGTAGGCTTAAGGGACCGAGGATCATATGCGTTGTTGCGATGTGCTAAAGAAACAGCCTGAAGTACGGCAGAACGATCAGGCGGTCGCTTCTTTTCACGCTGATGCTATTGCGCCGTTGCTAGCTCCATCGTCCACCATTTCTGATCTCATGCGCCGCAAAATCTGTATTGTCGCATCGACTGAAAAGAATGTCCTGAACTTTCGAATGCCTCTTGTACGTCGATTCGATTTGAAGACCGTTTCGGCCGAATTGATCCAGGCTGGTGCCAGAGTCCGCGATCCACTCTTCGCGATTTTCGCGATTTGCGCGATTTTCGCGATTTGCGCGATTTGTCGCGATTTTCGCGATTTGGCGCGATTTTTGCGACGGGTCACGAAATTATTAGGTTGGAAAGAAAGTCCTGCAACACTTTTTCAAATTTTTGATTTTAATTTTATCTTTTTTGGTTACAACTCCTGACCGGTCTTATATCTACCATGAGTGTCCACCACTTGTCTCCATCGCTCAGAAAATTTCTTGATCCTCCTCCCAAAACCCAGCGGAGTGCGAGTCGAGAAAGGAGGCGACCTCACTTTCGAGTTGGAGTTGATCGTCTGATTATTTCGTTATAAAGATGATGATTAAAGGTCCAGGATAGGTAGCACTTATTTACAGCTCGACCAGGGGATTACGCTAAGAGAGGAAAGAAATCTTGCCGCAACTCCAGAATTTCTTACCGGGCTCATTTCGGATCATGGTGATTCGCAATGTCATGAAAGAAATGAATATTGTCGCGGTACGAGGGCTCTTGACGAGCTACCTCGGCCAGCTTCTGGTACTTCCACAACCTAGGCCACTGCCTACACAATGGTGCCCATAACGAAGGGTATGTAGTGGAGCTTCTGTAAGAGCCCTACCTGTAATGGAGTGTGAGGGATGCTGCTGGCTTCTTATAAAATATCAAAAGATCGGAAGCGCTGGTAAAGGTGAAACACGCTGTATCGCTGAACGGCATGCCATTAGAAGCTATTGCAGATAGTGTCAGTCGTTGACACGAATCCATGGTTTTGTAGACATTTGTACTAGACAGTGACTCGGAGTACGGATTTGCTAGTGGTCGAGATTTTTTGAATTTTCTTGGATAACTACTGACTGCAGAACTTATATCCACCTCGTGGATTGAAGCCTTGAGAATGCTCTATCATTTGGTAGTCATAAATGTTACCTATGAATTTTTCAGAAAAAAAGAAAATTTTGGAAAGAGTGTTGCAGAACTTTCTTTCCAACCTAATACAAGTGCCCCATCCATACTGCAAGGTGTTCTCCAATCCCGCCGTCACTTCTGCTTGATGGTTATGGTTTAATGGAGACTGCTCATGATTCCACTTGTTTCATATCCAGTGTTTCAATTGTTCAAATGGGGCACTTGCAATTTTTGTGATTGGTTTGGTTTGATTCCTGAAAAAAATAGGAACGATTCAAGAGCATTTCAATGAAATACACTTTGAACTAATAGACATTGAACATGAAACAAGTAGAACCACAAACATTCGTCTTCCAATCTTTACTGCCAAGCAGAATTCGCAGCAGGATTAAACAACACCTCGCAGTATTCATCGGGCACTTCCAACTCCTGTGATCCATCGCAGGTTTCGCGAAAATCGCGAAAATCGCGCAAATCGCGAAAATCGCGAAAAAGGATCGCGGACTCTGACATCAGCCTAAGAAAGCATCACACAGGAAGTTTAGGAACCCTGTGATTTTGATCATATTTTGCGCGTTCGAGCCTCTCAATTGATTATATGGGCCTTATCACATTAAAGGGCGCAAGTGGTGTTGGGGCAAGTGGCGTTGCTTACCACACGCACGATGACCTGGACGGCGTATGATCAAGTCCTAGATCGTGCGTCGTTCAAGTAAACTAAGCCTTCAACCGTAACGGTCGGTGCCATGCTTTGGGGGATGAAACGAAAACACTGACTTGTTCATGGCCCTCACTATTCATTGTATGGGCCAAATCACACTCAAAAACACCGCTACGATTCTGATTAGAAGAGAATGGGTGGCTCATACCGAATCCCTTTTCACTTGACGGTACCGGCTGAATTACGATCAGATAGATGTAACAGTCCGCTGCTCTCTGTAGTGAGCGTCTTTTGAAGGTTAACGGTTGACGACGGCGTAGGCTTGGAATGCGAGAAGTGCCCGTAAGTGCTTCGGATCAGCCAGCCAGCATATAGCATATGAGCAAACTTGGAAAGTTATATTAATAAAATATGAAGTTCGAATAAATAGGAATAAATTAATAAATCTCTGACAATTTTGTAGCGCCAGCTGCACAGTCATTTTGTGCAAAAGTTTTTCACCAAGAATTGTTCAGGTTATGAACGATTTCGTCCGAGATTGGAATGGTATAGGCGACTTGCGGCTACCACGTGGTCGCATCACGGAAATCACATCTGCGTTACAAGCGGTGGATTCTTTGATTGGACGATTAGCCAGGTGTGTTTGCAGTAGCTCTTTCTCCGTTGCTGTTTCTGGTGCTGCAAGTGTCATCCTTCGTGCGTTGTTTCGAATTTTGATCCTTCCAGGGACTTTTAAAGAGCTTCCAAGAACTTTTAAATGGAATTCTAATAGAGTCTCTTCTGGGTCCACTCTTTCTTTCATTCAGCAGATGCTTCCCTTTGGCATTTAAAAAGCTTTTTTATAGAGAACCGTCCCAGACTGATTTGTATTCTCAACTGGTATCTCTATATCCAAGCGTTGTCGATGTCGTTGGATGCACTCGATCAGACCCTCTACTGGAATCACAACTCATCGCCACTCTGAAGTCTTATCAGACCCTGCTTCTGCTACAGGCGGTCCCAAAACTTCTGAATAAGGAGAGCTAGCGCAATACCTTAGTCTTATTAAGTGATTGTTGAGAATTTCATTCATAACCTTGCCAAATGTAATTGAAGAATATCGCATATAATATATGTAATTGGGCCCAGACCCGTAGCACTTCTGAATACTGCCCACCTGTACGATTTACCAATGCGGCCATGTGTGCACCGACTTGAGGCGCGCGATGTTGCGCGCGCGGAAAATTGCCACGCGACTGCGCGCGTCTCATGCTGGCGTGCCTTGTTGACATGACTACCTGGTGGAAGTTAACATTTGCATTGCAAAATTCTATCGCATGTATATCCTAAATTTTTATTGATATTTCCTAGTACTTGTTTTCAAGATGGTGATATTTGTTGCATATTTATTGTTGTAGACTGGAGTACTATACCGGTGCTTTTTGTTGGATTCTAATTTCTAATTTTTGTTCTATTCTATCATCTACAACCGTATCAAATTAACTCGGACAGCCTCGAACATAGAGAAGCTGGGTTGGACGTTTTTTTTTCCGCGTCTGTCGTTCTGCCTCTGTGTTCAAGCTGTCCGAATTTGTTTGATAGGTGAATATTTCATCATGCACCTTTCTGTCTTCGATAATTTTATAACAACGAATTCAAGCAAATCGTTTGTGATCGCCTTAACATTCCTCATACTTAAGCGATTTGCTATTTTCTTTACTTCTGTGTATAGTAAATATTGTGGATAAATATGGTTCTACGACAACTAATCAAGATGCATTATTGATTGGAGAGCTGCCGCGATGTTTTTCTTATACATTTTAAAAATGGATTTGTTGGAAAAGCTTGCGTTTTCGGTTTATGAGTGATGGGTGGCTGTTTCGGCTTGCGAGACCTTCGCTGTATACGGTTGAGGGTCAGCCTGAAAGAATCGTCTCGGGGAGGCTATTGATCCTCTCGGGTCACGAAGTGGAAGGTAGGGTTACTTAGCCTCAGTCACTAGTGGTAAGTATAGTGACACGTTAGAGGGCAGACGAGCAGGACACATGAAGCAGACAGTGCAAGCATTGCAATACCCAATAATTTTCAGAAACTGCTGATCTGGCTGTTCTACAGGATCCAGAAGAAATAGTTTCTGTACTGCTGAGTAGGTCCGGTCCATGGAGCGTGGTTTATTATAGGGTAAGTAAATGGTATACTGTAACCAAGGTAGCAATACTACCGTAACGGAGTAACCAATGATAGCGGCAGTATTACGGTAGTGCTACGGTACCTTATTCATGGCCGATGTTATAGTTTGCGAGCGATTCGC
>MU872810.1:5305-17800 GCA_036418205.1 Ostertagia ostertagi | reverse complement strand
ATTGGTCACTGGTCTTATTGGTCTTATTGGCAACATCTAAAACAGCAAATTTTGCTCTTTAGGTCTCACTCATTAGTCACTATTCCATACTATTACATCCCAAAGTTTCTAATACACAACCTCCTACCCACACCAAGCCAAATACGACCCTTTATCGAGAATTTTCAACCGTGGTACACCCTGGCACTGAAACGAGCCTCTTTTTAGTTAATGCAGCACACTTTTCAGAAAAATAGAGCCGGCTCGCAGCTCGGAGTTCACGCTGCCGCTGAAATTATTGGTTAGCCATGTTTGCACGTCTGGCTCGAATAGCTAATTATAGCGGATACGGATGGATATAGTGGAATTGGGTGCTATCAATAACGGCATAACCGAAAACAACTCGTAGAATTCCATGGAAACAAAAATGCGCCAGACTCATTTACTGGTGCTTCCCATTGTCGCATCATCGATTATCCCGCCTCATCGGGTGTCGCTCGGGATACAAATTAGCAAGGGCCATGTGTCAACGAAGTTTTGCACCCAGTCAGCCCATCCCGAAGTCAAAGATACCTTGGCGCCGGCCGACCCTGAAGCCTATGTTACAGAAAGGTGCAGAGTTTAGCTATCTGGTTGACTTACTGTGTCCATTTATCGTAAAACTGATCAGTGACTTTAGGTTCACATCTGACCGCTTATTCTACTGCCCGCTTAGAATTTTTTGCGATTCACAATTTATTTTTTCTGAAGCTTAGACTGTGGAGATATGAAAGTCAACTCGTTATTGCTCTGAAAATAGAAGTAAGATTTAAAAAAAGGGCAAAAATAATCGAGAATTCTCTATCTAGCCCTTTCCGTGGCGCAGGAACGTGGAAGGATGAGGAGTTGATTCGATACGGGCCTTCATCTACAGTGCCGTGCGCGGCGTCGCTTCATGGACCACCTGACCTAGCCTCTTTTCCATGAGTTTTCTTGACTCGAAAAACCCAGTCACAGCGGATGTGATATTTGTAGATTACAGTATCAAGCGCTGGTGAGGGTAAAGCATTCAGCGCCTAAGAACTCGATGCGGTTTTTCTTTCTGGGATACGCCGCGCATCCTACTCCTATCCAAGTAACACTTCGCAATGCGATTTGGCTCATACAATGACTTGCTATGGCCAGCTGATGTAAAAGTCAGTACTTCTAGGCTCTTAGGCAAATCTGGTAGCCAATGAATGATCTCGGAGCGATGGAAGGCTGGTCGGCCTGGATGTTGATCCAGGATATACGATCTAGGATATAGTGCGCGCAAGAAACACACCCAGTTGCAGTAACTCCCTTCTGCCTCTTGCTCCAGCGCTCTGATAAGAACCCCCGAATCATTGAGATCAACATACTCCTGCCCATCGTGTCTCCGCAAAACTAGCTTCAACACTACATCGTCGATTTTTCGGGGGTAATTCCGTGAGCGAGAAAATGTAAGTGTCCGATAGCCTCAAATGACTTTTGGCCCGTGAAGGAGTTGAATCCTTCTCTGCGGTAATCCAGCCATACTCCATGGGAGAGGAAACTGAGATGATTTAGTCGGAGTGAACCGTGGAATGGCAAAAGAAATGGAACAATGTTCACCAACCCTAAATGCTGATTGCACGTTTATTATTAAAACCTTGAATACTTTTGCTAACCTGCTACAAGATGTTAAAATATTAAAAATATCCCAATTCTTAGGAAAGCACACAATGATAATTATATAGGGAGCAAACTTCTCGGTGTGCAGTTAATACTTCCAGAATGCGCCATGCGCAATATTCCTTTCGACATTTTGGGACTGTTAATTGGCGTTTGTAGCGGTTGGACGACTGTGGGAGAGTCTTACCTGTAGCCTATGTGGGTAAGTTTCGATCAAGTCACCACGTGAGTGAAATTTCCCACAAAGTTTCCAATTTTCCAAAAAATTTGCATCCAAATCAAGGATTCCCAATTCCCTGACTCCCAAACCCACGACCTGAGTTATTTCACACGATCCTTCTCTCCAAAATCGCAACTATGCCAACCCCCGACCCCGCACGTGTAGAGCTCCTCCTTACTGAAAGTTGACCCTAGATCTGCGCCATTTTAGAAATGAAGGTCGACTTTGAGGGAATCGTTAACTTTCCAACGTAACTACTACAACTGCGGCGACAATGGGGGTTGTCCTAGCGATGAGATGCCCTCAGTTGACGACGGAAGTTAATTCAACTGTTGTCGCAGTGTCTGAGATTTCAACAGCAATCAATGACGACGATGACGACAATATATGCTGACGAGTAATGAGAGAAGAGCAGTAAACGGACGTTGTGGGTTGAGCTGGCTGCGAACTGAGATGAACGAAAAGGCTCCGAAGGGTTGGAGGATCCTCCAAATCTCTGGCAGGACTGCTGCCGCAGTGGAGATCTGTCTCTTGCGTGTTACAACTGGCCCGCGACTAGCCATGAAAATTGCAAAGATCAAAAATGGATCCTCTTTTTTTCCTGACATCTTTAAACTCAATTGCGCTAATCGCTATTTTTCGCAAGAATCGTGTCCTATCATATAATTAGGTCAGTAAAGAATATGCCTCACCATGGGTAAATATATAATGCTCCCAATGACAGGAGGATAGAAAAAAAAGACTGAGGAAAGATGGGCTTGTAAATTCGAACGACGGCATTTACAAAAGAATAAATAAGCGCTATCGCAAGATACGGGGGCATTGTGATGCCAACGCTATAAATCCGCGTAAAACATCTCCTTTTTGTTGGAAATGAGACTAAACCTCACTCGGGAGAAGAGCAACCCCAGAATGGGCGAAGGTTTCATTTCCGCGAAGTTCCTGCCACTACCCAGGCCAAGGCCATCAAAAAGACCTCGTAGGTGCAACAGCGCCGAAAAATAAACCTTAGCCTGCCACATCTGAATTTTGCAAAAATCCCTTGACGGAATCCCAGTCTGACAGCTAGCAGTGCCAAACACTCCCTTCGGCGCTTACCCACGGACTAGGAGTTTCATAGAACCGAGGCGCTATACGGGAGAAAGTTCTCTCCGGTTCTTCAGACTATCAATTTGTCCACTATTGACAACAAACCGAATATCTATAGGTTCCCAAGAGAATACGTGGGAATATCGCGGTCGCCGTCAAGCAGCTGTTCAAATTGAATCATTCGGGCGCTGAAAACCTTATCCTCCGTATACTATAGCCTCTGCACTCTTCATTAGTGTGGCGAGGCGCCTCCAACAACGAGCATCGTTGTCAATTCGAGCAGAGTTCTCTCGGGCGTCTCGAGACAGCCCGAAGCGCGGCCTGGTTCTGTTGCATGCGTCGACTTGGCTCGACGACATCCGCTGCATTTTCGCTTCGGGTTTGCCGAATAAGTCATGCAGAACATTACTTATGCGCCAGCAAAACAACAGAACAATTGCTTAGAAGAGGGTAGAAGGCTATGCGGACGGGAACTTGGCTGATGACGTGCGGAGAATGAGCACCCTCAGCTGGACAACATTGATTATATGCAATGGACCATTGAGAATTGATAGCAACGAAGTTGAAATGGAACCCAAGACTTGTCAGAGCTTGCGCACTCGAAATGGCAGGCCAGAGGCGTGGAAGTGTGCGAAAATTGAGGAAAATCTGAAAAACTCACTTTCAAGGTTGTGCAGTGACGGATCCGTGGAGACGTCCACCGTCGGAGGCATTAGTTCGGTCTGAAATTGAAATTGACGTGAGCTGTCTGACGGAATAACTAGAGGCAAGATGAAGATCCAGGGGGATTTCTTGGGATATTTTGTTGGTGGGAAGGAGAAGAAAGGCTAGATGGATGTGGGGCAAAGCCGCGACGGCACGTTTTCGGGCTTTGGCTCCTCGTCACCGACGCGTTAATGAATAACGAGCATGAATGCAAGACGACCCGAAAATTGCTTTAATCATTAGTCACGTCGCCGACCTCCCGGAGGACAAGTGAAACCTGCACCCATGAACCCGATGGGGTAATGTTTTAAACCCAAGTGGGAAAAGTGGGCCTATGGCTAGCTGGAGGAGCTCAATCGTGTGAGTGTTGCGAACGCTTTGGACGACTAAGAATAGGGAATGCAAGGAGCGGTAATTGCAACGGAGTGAGATAAATCTCAGTCTCGCAAACAATGTCCAAATCGGGAGGTATACGGTAACCAGGGAGTGGATCCCAGACGGGACATCCCCGCGCTCTCCTAGCCAGGTGGATTAACGGCGGTGATGAGATTGAAATGTTGAGACAAATGATGTAGAGTATAGCAATTGCATGGGTGGAGCGATTATGACTGAGTATGGGTTGAGCGGAGAGAGATAAGAGGTAGTAGGTGCAGGCAGAAAGACCGCCCTCGGGCGCTAAAAACACACGCACACACATGAAGCTCTCTCCACATTCACAATCCACGTCACATGTAAAACATAGTTATCGATCTGCAAAGAGCACTCGCTATCGACGACGACACTTCGAGGTTTTTCCATTGTTTGAAGGTGTTTTCGCGAGTGGCAGCTGGGAAAATGATCCAACAACTACTTAACACTCGCGGCTCGGGCTCGGCTATTCACTACGCGACGATTTAAGACATAGAGGAAGGTTCCGATCCAGGTATACCCAAGATTGAATGGAGGAAATTAGAAGGTAAGCCGAAAAACCGCTTGAGAGTTCATTCTCAGAAGAAGTGCTAATCCAATGAGATCGCCTGTTCAGGGCAATTTGAACCACGTCCCATAGAACAAGCAGAAAATTAGTGACAGCTACAGTAGCGGTCAAAAGTGTTCGCCGGAACGAATTTTAAGGCATTTTTTTCTCGCTTGAGCAACGACTTGAAAGATTGATATGCTACATTTTCTAGCGTTTTATATTCTCAAGTCTTGAAGAATCAGAAATCAAATGAAAAAATTTCGACGGTACCATTGGCTTTTTCTTTTCGTCGCAGGAAAAAACGAAAAGGCATGAAAAACGTTTCCAGCGAGCCACTTTATTGAACCGTCGGTAACAGTCGAGGAAGTTGGGGAGATCAAATGCTGCAGTTTTTTCACCCAAGCATCTGCATGCGCCATGTACTCGGTTTCTGCTTCAGATTTCCAAGGCATCTGCGAAAAGAGGTGCGCATTCATAAAATTGCAGAGCCCAAGTCAAGTAGTTGGCAACTGTGCTTTATTTTGATGTTTTTTCTAACATGCCAACTTTGCCACTGACTAATCTTACGAACGCTTGTTTAACCTGACGTGAAAAAATGATTCAGTGTTATTCTTTGAGGCAGTTGCCCGCAGCGGCCGAAATTTAGCGCTTTCCTTGGAAGGATTTTAGAGAATTTTCTTAGATGAGATTATTATAGATTTTTTTTTTTGTTTTTTTTTTGTTTTTTTTTTTTTTTTTTTTTATCGATTTTTATTTACATTATTTCAAAAATAGCTGCCTTCTATGAGCTGTCGTCGCGTTTCTCCGCGTTGAGATGGTTGAAAGCCCGATTGGCCTGAGTGTAGGCGAAGCTGAACAAATCTCATGGAGGTTCCGCATTTTTTAGGGGCACAGTTGAAGTTTCAGAGGGAAATCCGCTTTCAAACTGTGAATGGCTTGTGCTATGCATGGCACTGTATCAATCACCGTTCTCTCACTCACACTATGCAATCGTTATCCTGCACCTGATAGAACGCCTGAATGTTGAAAGCCGAAAATGACAAATTTGTAATGTCGCAACGGGGGAGGTCTCAGTAGGAGGTCGTTGAGGTCGTAAAGCGTCCTTTGTTTTGCATGAATTGAGAGACGTCTCTGTGCGACATTTTGTTAAGTTGGGAGCCTTAACTACCCATACAGCCCTGTAACTGCTTCTTGATGACCTTCTCACTGCGGTCTGCGATTATGCAAGTGCAGTATTTGTCGTTGTGTAAAGTGCGGGTTATATAGAAGAAGGAAAAGATGGTACGCCAGCTGCGACAAAACACAAAAAACCACACGTGTGTAAACCTAGTGGGGGGCCTCACTTCATTCTCCTTTTTCACTACCTTAAAGATAAGAAGGGAGAGCCCGCCTCATGAACATAAATTGGATCTGATTTAAAGGAATCTTCCACGGAAAGACTGCTTATCCTTTCCTTGTGTACAGGTGTTGGGCATGGTCATTGAAGACCATATGCAAAGTTCAGAGCGAAAATGATGAAACCCCCAAGAGAAACAGCCCTTGGAAAGACCCATCTGTGGGACCGGATTGGACCAGTAGGCGGGACCGGAAGTGCTTCTGTGACGAAGTGCGTGGCAGGTGCGGATCCACGTGTCAGTTTATGGGAAGGGCCCAACATGAATCCAGTTCACGTTCACGCTTTTGACACGTTTGCACGTGTTGACTCCACGCCGCTAACAGTTGTGGAAGTTTTACAGCGGGAATTCAAAATTTTCATAGTCGAACTGGTTATCATAATTATTATATTATCGAAAACATTCACTTTATTTGTTCTTTTTGCCCCTTATCTGGCGTGTGAGGCGAGCCGGCTTTAAGGGTTATCGATTTTTTTTATTGTAGGGAATGGAGAAGGCTGTTTTCCGCGCACTGGAAAATCTAATGTGGGAGTTCCTGGTGAAGCTATACTTCTGTATAAGAATACGATGTGGTGTGGATCGTAGCTCTTGGAGACATGTTCACAATTTTGGCTCCAACGGTTCAAGGAAACGACCCTGTACCAGAGGCGAATGGAGATATGGATGTGCTTCGGCTCAAGGGTTTGTAAAGCTCCAGGTGTGATGAGCCGGTACGTGCCAGCCCAAATTGGATCGTGTGGGCAGGAATTTGTGTGAGACATCCGGAGCCTTCAGCCAGAAGTTCTTGAATGGATTCGTTCTTGATATCATCTTACCTTAGTTTTAGAGAGCCCAAAGCGGGGCCTAAGGATAAGATAGCAAGCAATGCCCTCATCCCTCCTCCCCAAAGTAGATTTTAACCAGCATAGGTTTACAGGTCAAGAGTTTGGGACTATTCGAATGCCTATATCTGCACACTGCCAAAATCGAGACTGAAAGTTTTTTGTAAAGAAAGCGGAATAGACAAAATTATTTGCTATTCAGTTTGCCATTTGAACAGCGTTCGGAAACTGCTAAACCATCTTGGTTTAGCTCCTATCTTTCCCATATGCTCCCCATAATACACAAAAGTTCTGCAAAGACGCCTGCACACATGCCCTTAGGCGTCGACGAAAAAGATTCTTCTTTTCTGACGAGTTTATGAGCTTGCCGAGAAAAGTCGGGAATGTTCTGTCCGTCCTTTTGCCCACAATTAGGTGAGGCTAAATGGTAAGCACTTGAGAAACTCGAAAACGAACCACGTCAGGATCTTCAGACACATCGGGTGCTGGCGGTTCAGTTGTGGATCGTACAGCGACGTCGTCCTGCAAGGAATGACTAAAGTGGTGCAAACCGCCACACTACTCTTCCGAGTTTGTCTGACAAACGCGTCCAAGAAGACTTTCAGAGAAAAGCTGCACAATATGGGGAAAAGATCCAAAATACGGTATTCTGTAACAGTATAACTCGGCTACAGTACAACGCACCTATGTTGTCAGGCCGATGCGGCGTTCAACGCACTTAGAACAGCTCCAATTCTTGGTCGTCAGCAGCTTCTGTGTTAACCGCTGAGGCGGGGCGAGCTCAGCTTTTGTAGGGATGTCGGGAGCTCTGCACAATGCACACATCACAAGCTACATAATCTCCTCTTTCTTAATCTGCTGCTAAAGGCCTTACGTCCCAGTTAAGGCCCCAAAAGGTCAATTGCCTGTAATATAGTGACGCCGGTCCCCTTTTGGTGTGACAGAAATTTGTAACCAATTGTCCTTCTAAGCAATGCGATTTCCCGTTCCTTCAGGTAGCAATATAAACTAGCACATCGAGTGGGGCAGGGAAGGATGAGGTGAATGTTATACCCTGCCAGCTTACCACCCAAACTTTTACTTTAAACACTTAAATACCCCTACGCTGGCACATCCCTGAGGGAATAGGAAATCTTAATTTAATTGCTTTGCTGCACCCTCAACCTTTACTGGGTACCACTTGTACTACTGAGCCCTGTAAGACCCACAGCAAGGTGAAAAAGCAGTGTAGAGACCGAAGACGACCCATACAGGCCCATAAATGAATTTGTTTCGCGTAAATATTGGTAAGCAGGAAAGTATAAATAACCCCATTTCCAGCGGAGTGACTCAAAAATAAAGTGCTCACCATGGAACCGTCTCGCCGGCAAACCACGATTTCCAAGCCTTCGCCTTTGTCGCAACATTGCCGAACTATGGACGATGCAACCACATGGGAATGACCGACCAGCACGCGCCCATTAACCTGAAATTGCCGGATTATTAGGAAGAAGGCAGAGTTTATTAATGTTTTTAAAATTTGGATGTTATTGCGGTTGCAGATTCCTTCCATGCAGTAAAAATTCATGCTGAAAGACAAGGACTGAGTGGTCGACGCCGCCTGATGCTTTTCAAGAATGCGCCATGCACTTGATCACTCCTCGTAAGCATATTGATATCTGGATGGATATCTGGCCTACACAATGGCTTGGAGACGTTGACTAAGTTAACATCAAGGTTTTCATCCTCACACTAACGAGGAAGGTCTTTCAGGAAATGCCCAGCTTTCTCAAAACGGTTTTTTGCATGATATAGGGGTACATGCATGGAACACAGAACTGTAGTTCATTTTTCCTGAGCGGCCCTCTGAATACAAAAAAGGGGTGATGAAGTGGTCCGTGGTTCGAATCCTCGCAGTGACAATTTTTTGCATTTTGTGTTGGCGTTTCAAAATTCGCGAAAAATAGCGTCAGCGTAAACAACTTATGTCATATCTATAATTAGGACCATCAGCAACCTTTATACGTAGACTTTGGCTAAAAAACTGGTGAAGAAAGTTAAGAACGGCAGTTCCTTAAGAATTTTTCTTCGCTCCTTTTTTGGTATTCAAGGGTCGCTCAGGAAAAATGAACCACAGTTCTGTGTTCCATGCACGTACCTCCTATCATGCAAAAAACCGTTTCGAGAAAAAAAAGCTTGGCATTTCCTGGAAGACCTCAAAAGACCCTACATCGACTCTCCTGGACTGATTTGTGGAACGGTGGGTTCCAGCATGGGTCAACCGTCACGTTCGCACTTTTCTAAAAATGGGGTCTCCATGTGACCCACCACCAGCACTATCAGTCTTAGAACTCCTCATACCCACCAACCTCACCATTACAGCTGTTTTATAGNNTTTNCTATTTGATTCTGNCACCANTCCATACACCTTACTCAACATTCCTCAGAGATTGCCCTCGAGTGGGAAAGGCAGTGCGAGGGGCAAATAGTAACTATTTAAGCGCCATCCAAAAGTCCCGTAGTTTACCTCTACTTTCTGTAACATTTATGCCATAATCAATACCGGTCAGAATACAACCTCCTTTTAACACCCCATTCACCTTTTCCAGAGAAGTTGAACCTTTGCTCAGCCCCAAAATGTTTCTTCTGCCTGCCAAACTGCAGCCAAATGCGATCAGTTGTTTTGAATAGCGCGAACGGACGGTTGACCCTGGTTTCAGGTGCTATGAGCGCCACGCGTCGGAATCAACAGTACCGGCGTTAGGTCCATGTTCGGATTTCATAAACCCTCCAAAGAGACAGATAAAAAAGTGAGAAAATTAAAGAAGTATCATAAACTGATGGATTTCGAAATGCGCCATCTGTTATACGAACATCTGGAAACACCTAAGACTCGTCCAGATCCGTCCAAGCTTTTGGCTTCTAAGATGAGACCTGCACTAATTTATCGACCAGACACCCGGTGGCATCGACATTTCCTTCAGATAAGCTCATTACGGCCATAATGCCTTAGGTATTTCCGGATGTTCGTCTAACAGATGGCGCCATTTGAAGATCCATCACTTTATGGTATTTCTTTAATGTTCTCCGGTCCGCTTGAAGAGAACTTTATGACGAGCGACGTGAGATCTTCAGAAAAGGGCAACGCTTATAGTGCACTGCTTCAAACTAGCCGTTTTTACGACTGTAACTCGCACAATCTCCATTCGTCACCAGTACGCCTCAATCCATTACGCACTGGGAAACTCGAACACCATGTTAAGAACTGGATTTTCAACGATCTTAATTTCATTGAAGAATTCGAGCACCAGGGTGGGGGGGGGGGGGGCCTAAGCAGGATTCGAGGCCCTTGGCTTAATCATTGCGTGTGTAAAAAAAGTTGAATTCGTAAGTTTCCAAAAGAAAGAGATGCGTCGGCCGCGGTCATAGCGAAGGGCTCACTAGCGCTGAAATATTTTTGTCCCTATCCGTTTTGAATCGTACAAAATATTTAATGCGATGTTCAATGGTAATAAACTTGTGAGAGAACCCCGTGAAAAATATCTTTAAGAACTGACCTCAAGCAGTTCGTCTCCTGCTCGTACCGTCAACGGACACTGTACTTTGACGGAAAGTACGAAAGTGTTGTTCTTTTCGCGATTTCGATTTCCTGCCAGTGATATGCCGAGTCCTGCCTCGGGAACCCGTTCACACGATACCAGTAGTACATCGCCGTTCAAATGGCCATATTTTCGCTTGAGTTTAGCTGAAAACGGTTTCGGTTTATTGGTAGGATTCCAGAAAGGCAAGGCTTCTCTCTTGGGATAGTGAAGTATATTGCTGAACAGAGACTAAGTACGAATGTGCCAACGCCAAATACATCGCCGATGACATACACAGGCAGCGCCGTATATTTTACTCACCCTGCGTGTAGCCGAATTTGCTTTCCTCTTCGTCGTCTTCAGAATCTTTTGGTAGTTCGGCAGCACTCGTCGACGGTGAAATAGTCGGCTCAGCTGATGTAGTGGGATACTGAATAGGAAGAAATTTCCCACGGAAATAGCGAGAGAAATTACAAATACAAAATTAGCTTGGACGGGCATTTATTAGCGATCAAAATGGTTATGCAATAAGCGAAGGAGAAGCAATCTTTGTTAATGTGGGAAGCACACAACCTAGATGACCCTGACCTGAGCCGTAGAGGTGCTGGGCTCGTCCTCATGAGCTTCTGAACTGGACACGTCCGATACTATCAATGGACCCGACTGAAATTATTCATACACTACAAATTTCCAAATCCAATTCGTTGGTTTTCTTCTCGCTTAGGATGTTCTGTTGCAATTTTATAACTCATGAGGAGATTTTATAGACGTTAACACCCCCAAAAACAACGCCGGTGACATACACATCTCGTCATCTTGTTCCGAGCGTTCCTTTCTAGTCTATGACTTTCACTCTATTTCTTATGAAGTTCTTGACTCAGGTCGGCCGTAATGAGACTTTGCCACTCCCGTCAAACTGTTTTCAGCTGCTCTTCCAACCCCCTTTACCCGGCCTCCTCAACTTTGTTGTTACTTCGAGGTCATTATTGAGATTTTTTTCCTGGAAATCATTCAATACTTGAACGGAGGGCTAAATGCCCCATCAATTCGGCTACCAATCGCGCTTACGAGACTTGTTGAGATATCCGCAATTTCCAAAGAAAACAGGGGCAGACTCGATGAACGCCCCAGTTAAAGATATTTCAGGTAAGATAAGAGCATTGCATACCTCCTTTCGGCAATCCTCGCTTCGCAAGGAATCCCTCTTACAAGTTGTGCCGTTGCTTGACTGACTCGTAGGTTGCGATTTCTCAAGACTCAACCGTCGAGGTTCACTGGCCACTGACTCCTTACTAGGGCTCTCTATCTCCTCTTGTTCTTCGTCTTCACTCTGTTTGCTCTTCGATGGACTAGGCTGTTGCTCACTGACGGACTCAGATGTTGCGATCTGCTCGACTTCCTCACCCTTCTCCTCTTCTTTTGTCTTGGGCTCTTCTATCGTAGGCTCTTCAGTCGCCATGGGCTGTTCAGTAACAGGTTCTGCTGTGATCTGCTCCACTTCAGGCTCCTTCTTCGGTGACTCCTTCGGCTCTTTCTCAACCTCAGGCTCCACTGTTGGTGGTGGCGGAGGTGCCGGCGGCGGCGGGGTCTCCTCTGACTTCGCGCTTTCCACACGAGCGGAGGCCATAGAAGGGTGCGTTCGAGCCGATCATTTGCTGAAATTAGCATGATAAGCCTAAAATGTAGACCCGAACCGTAAATTGTATTAAATCTACATTTTCGTTTGCAAATTTTAACATATGGTTTACCCATAATTTTTCTCGCTGCCTATCAATCTCATAAAATCATCCAGCGATTCGAGAGCAACACTTATAATGAAGAAATAGTATTACTGCTAAGCTTCATTTTTTTTCAAAAACACGAAGAACTTTGATCTTGGAAACTGCGGTAATTATCTGTGACGGTAGAATTAGAGGCGCGATCTATTCTTCGCCGCTTATTTCATACGGTGTACTCTAGGAACGAAGATTAATTTAAAAGAACAAATTTTTCGCCATTTTTCGCCATCGGAATCACGACTGACCCCCATGCTGCCTAGGAATATCGACTGCAGTTTGTTATTTAGTTATTTATTTGTTTGTTTACCACTACACTCAAG
>MU872808.1:3473-16763 GCA_036418205.1 Ostertagia ostertagi | reverse complement strand
GCTTTGTAGTTTTAACGACAAGGCATTGTTTGGCATTCTGTTGATACGGAGGAGCTCTATCTATTGTATGAAAATTTGTGAACGAATTTTGCACCAAATTTTCGTAATGAAAGGAATTTTCCTGTAGACTTACGCTCTATAATCCGTATCAGTTTTCATGATATCGATTCGCGTAACAAATCCTATCGTTATCACTACCTCAAAGTGACTGATTTCAGGTATTTATTCCGAGTCGTTCGCTGTTGTTCACGACTCGTGTGGCTGCAGGGCTTCCTTCTGCTGCTTGCTTCCAGAGTATGTTGAAACTTTGCGCTTTCAATTTTGTTTTTCAACTTGTGTGTCTTGGAATTCGGTGGACATTAGGTCAAGGCCTTACGTCATAAGTTTGTCCCTCGGGATTCAATAGTGCACAAAGAATATCGCTGCGATTGGGGGGCAAAGTATGTACTCAATGTATTCAACCAACATTAACCACTGAATAAATACGAAACTAGGCACTCGTTTCATTGCGGCAAAATTTAAAGTGAGAGAACCACTAACAGCACTTGGGACTAAGCCCAAGTAGGACGGGGGATTCTGAGGAAGGCAGTGTTAGACATTGCGGATCTAGCGATTCGTTGTTAGCAAATTGCTGGATTCGCTCGCCACTAGCGAATTGCTGAATTCGCGAAGTCTGACACCGGCCGGAATGTGTGAGCAATTTGTGTTCTTCCTGGCATTTATTCCACTTTTGTTTAGTCTTATTGTCACTTACCATCGGCCCTAATTTGAATCCTATCATGGCCGTGAGTGCCCGGAACGATGAATATTTATTCAAAGCTCGCGCCGCGCTTTTCAACAATACGCGCTAATGAGAACTAAACGGTCAGCTTATGCATGTTGCAAATGGAGCATCAAGCCTGTGTAGGAGCTGGGAGGTGGTGACTATTTCTAAACTAGGACGTTGCTTATGCTGACCCTGTTCGAGTCGTTCCTAGTCAGCGAACAGGAGAGTCGGATAATCCGCAAATAGATCTACAATATACCGATCGGTGAATCTAAATTTCAATTGGTGCTCCGAAAACTACCGAGCGGAAAATTTGGAAATCGCAAAACTTAGGGAAGAAAAGAGATGCTAATTTAATAATCAACATTTTTTTCAAATACACAGTAGGCGAAGTCATCCGGGCAATGAACATCTAATCGTTTTAGTGGATCCTCCTTAGGATCATCACCAAATTAGGGCCGATGGTAAGTGACAATAGGACTAAACCCAAAAGTGGGATAAATGCCAGGAAGAACACAAATTGCTCACACATTCCGGCCGGTGTCAGACTTCGCGAATTCAGCAATTCGCTAGTGGCGAGCGAATCCAGCAATTTGCTAACAGCGAACCGCTACATCCGCAAAGCCTAAAGTCTTAGTCTTCCAGGCAATGTACACCTAATCGTTCTAGTGGATCCTCCCTAACGAAAATGATTTGGGCACAAGTAATGTCGCTATCCCGAGATGGATTGATCTCCCAGCACCAGTACAAATACGCACTGGCGCTTATCTCATGCTAGAGGGGACACTGAAATGAGTGAGCCACTTACAAAACTTGGGACTAAGCCTTAGGAGGGGAAATGAATACTGGAGAAGGACGTGAGCAACCATTGTTCTCCCTGGCGTAATTCCCCTCCTGGGCTAAGACCTGCTAGCATTAAATGCCCTGTTTTAAATGTTGCCCCTTGAAACAAGCTCGATTCGAGCTGCCTGTTCTTATGGCTGCTGTTTTTGTAACTCTTGTCGAGTGTGACACGTGACGTGCGCCACCTGTACACCCTCAATCGTAAGGATTATTAACTATTCGAGGTAGAAAGGTTATTTTCACGGGTGTAACTGACGTAGGAACAGGGATCTCGACGCATCTAGGCGACTGTGAGGGCAACTGATTGTCATCAAATTGGACGTCTGTCAAAACACAACGTTGGAAGTTATGTACGCTGCATTGATAACGAAATGATCAATGATACGAGCTTGAACGCTGAAAGCATTATGTTTGTGCTAAAAATGAAGTTAATCAAATACGTGAACTTTGTGAGAGTATCAGCTGCCATGTTGTCAAGTTCCAATACCAAGTGTTTAGTTCGAGACGTTCGCCCTGACAGGTGGTGCAAGTAGCGGCGGAGTAGCTTTAACGTGTTGCCGAAGGGTACGTTCGTTTTGCATTTTGCTGCTTATTTTCTTTGTCTTTTTCTGTGAGAATATTCCTTTCGCTATATTGCACGTTCAGGTGAAATGTCGACAATTCCGGCTCGAGGATTCCGCTTCCGAACCATCGGCGGCCTTCGCTACGGAGCGGCAGCTGCAGTGAGCCCGGCCAGTCTTGGAGTCGTTCCTCAAAGGTGCGATTGCTTTAATTGAAAGAAATTATGAAACACGAATTTGCCGAGAGCCGTACTGAAGAGAGCCATACCCTGCTCAACATGTCATTGTTTTTCTCTGTTCACTGCTTCTCTCTCGTTTTTTTCACATTCCAAGAAAAAAGTGGCAGTCGGGTAAATGAGTCCGAAGAGGCAGAGGGATTGACATAGAGAAAGCTATATAACATTTGAGTGGATCCGAATACAAACGGAGAAGGACGATCACGTTTAAGAATACTGGGCGCTATCACAAGATACGAGGGCATCCCCAAATGAGGAATGGTCAGTTGGTCAGTCCGGCCATTTGTAATGAGGTGTAGTCCGATGCACGCGTCTTGCGACGCTGAGCTCAAATCCGTTTTCGGTATCTGCGGAACGATTCTCTGAAAGAAGTTACGAGGGATTCTTCTCACTGTGCTTTCTCACTGTGGCACCCTCTACATCCCCCTAAGCCTTTCTTTACTCGCTGTACACACTGCAGAAAGCTGTTTTGTTCTGATCTTTTTATGAGGGACAATCACATGCTCGTAAGTGTTGAAATGTTGTACATTTATGGGTCTTTCTTTGTGTTTTGTTCTGTGTGGCAAAACTCATCATAATAAAGAACCTAGAAAAGAAGCACGAGAAGGAACTTCCAAGGTGTGCCCCTTCTGTGTGTCAGCAAATTAACGAAATAACCGAATATAAATAATATATGGGTTTGTATGGGAAGTCGTGAAAAAATGCAAAAATGTCTCACTCGCAAAAATTCGAATAAATAAATAAATAAATAAATAAAGATAGGGTCTAGCTCATGTCACGTAGCATATGGGCTATCTACTACACTACCAGGCCCTGCCATTAATGCTCTCCGGCTCATCTTAAGTGAACTGAGGGGAGTGGGTTACGTAGAGGGCGCCACAGTGAAAAAGCCACAGTGAGAAGAATCCCTCGTAACTTCTTTCAGAGAATCGTTCCGCAGATACCGAAAACGGATTTGAGCTCAGCGTGACGCATGCATCGGACTACACCTCATTACAAATGGCCGGACTGACCAATTGACCATTCCTTGAAAGACTAAGCTTAGGAAGGGGCAAGAACTTCGCGAAGAATGAAACCTGCCCACACATCTCGGAGTCTCTCCTCCTCCGCCTGAGGGTTTGTTCCATTTTCAACAAGAACATGTTTACATGCGATTTATGCATTGCCACCACAATGCCCCCGTATCTTGCGATAGAGCCGGAACACTGTTTCTGAGACGAAAGGAATTAGGAGGTAGCAACCAGTTACACCATAATCAGTTTCTTTTCCCGACAGCCGAATGATCGCTGTTCTCCTTTGTACGCCACACCCCTTCCGCTCTCTCTCCCTCCCCCCTTAGGGCAATATCATCTTGTGATGGTGCGGTTATACCACCTGTTTCTCTTTCATTTCACCTATGGAAGTGTTTAGTATTCCATCTCTATACATACGTCCCACCCTTTCAATGTGCTTCGTTCCGCTCCTGAGGTCAACACCTCGTCAAGTGGATGTGTAGGCACAAATAAGATTTCTTCTTAAGTCATGACATCACGCTAAAATAAGTGCTCAACACTGGTTGGGGCCTTAGGTTTACTGGTGGTTCGTTTTTCTCACCTTATTCTCCGCACTCTCTCCCTCTCCATGTTCTCTAGCCTTCAGGGCAGCGCCATGTAGAGTGTCCTAGAATGTGCTCAGAGGGTTAAGCATGGGAGGGAGGTTGCCTGCTACTATTGCCATGGACACCGTCAAAGCTGCGGGCCCTCCATGGGTCTGTTGTCCGACGGAGGGGGGGGGGACTTGCTGCTAATGGAAGAATACACGTAAAAACGATATTGTCTGCCAAAGCTTCCAGACAGCTAACGAAACAATACATGGCAACACTTGTAGAATCTGCCCTTTAAAAAATCAGTAGTCAACGATAACAGCAACTAAGCATTCTCTGCAGCAAGAGCATATATCATGTTATTTTTTCCGAAAGTTCTTGAATTTTTATGTTTTATTTACTGTCTGAATTGTTTAGCTCTATCCATCGCGTGAAGTTCAGGCAAATATAGTAGCCTTAGAACAATTTTTTATAGCAGCCCAAACAACTATTGCAGCATGCCCCCTCTATTCTAATGACAGCGCCTGAAATATTTTTGTTTTATTAACTGCCTAAAAGTCTCAGCAGATGCAATCTGGAGCATATTTCCTTTTATTAATAACAATTGTATATTTCCTTTTATCAATAACACGAGGTTGTCATCATGTCCCCTCGTCGGACATCGGACCTCCTCGCTCCCCTCCTGTTCTGATAGCTTGATAGCGATGGGTTTCCTATCAGGCGCTATCGCAAACATACGGGGCACTGTAGAGGCAATGCATTTTGAACCATGTAAAACTCCCCTTTCAAACCTAAAAACGGGATTACACCCCAACGAACAGGAGAAGAAATCCATCGCGCCCAGAGCAATTTCCATTTTCCTCGAAGTTTCTGCTCTTACCGGGTTGTCCTAGAAGGCGCCCCGTGTGTTGCGATAGCGCCTTCCATTATTTTTCCATTATTTTCCTTATCACGCCACATTTTGTTCAGGGAAATACAGATATGCCGATAGATATACCGAGAAAGAAACCAATCAGTGATTTTTATAATAGAGCATTTCAGTCGACCTGCGTCCACATCACATCTTGCATCACTGATCTGTAACTCGTTGAAGAATGACTTCCGCCCCACAGCGATCGTTCGAGGCACGAGACCATTCTGTTCGGGTAAGTAGTGACCACAGTTGGCTGCTTGTGGTCCGCGGAAGGACTAGCCAGTTGACGAAGCAGAGTACAGGACGCGATCGGCCTTAGCTAGTGAGGCATTATACGCTATATGCACGCTGCGACAACGCGGCATAAAACTCGTCGGGCGCTCTAGGAAGTCTTGCCGGTCCCTCTCTACTGAGATTCCTTTCTCAGCTCCGATCCTACCGTGAAATTGTCCTTTAAGCGCATTGATATAGTCACCGCTACATTCATATTATTTGCATTTGATCGGTACCCGATGTATGCACTATATGTGGTGAGCAACAAAACACCGACACATGCGCAACAAGCCCATCTTCGAAGGTTCCGAGACGATCGTGGGCCGCTGCCAGAACTTCTACAAAAAATTATCAAAAGAATCGTTCAAGTTAAATTTCTCTCTTCCTGCTTCACTTAAAGGCATTATTTGCAATCATTAAAAGCACAGCGCAAAGTTTCATACATGAAAAACGGGATTCCACAAAGAAGGAAACCTTTGAAGCAAGCGTCTATAGACCTTCACTGAGCCGAGTGGAGCCAAGGGAGCAAAACGCGTGGTGGGGCGGCCATACCGAGAGATGCACTGAAAGATTTGAGCTCAAGCTTTCAAATTCGGAGGGGGAACAGAAGAGAAATCGATCTGGTGTAATAGTGCAGTAGAAGAATGAAGTGCTCTTGCCAAAGTTGGAAAGGCCAAGAATGTCCCACTGATGGCACTCCTAGAACCAAAAATGGGATTGATCTCCACAACAATTGTGACAGAACTGCTGCGGAAATTTGAACCACTGCTTCTCTCTGCTTTCGCCGGATGTATATTCAATCAGCTTTTGTCTCATAATGGTCGGTGATGTTCTAAAGCTAAAAGATTATGCGCGAAAACCCACATGCTGTTCGCGTTCTGTCGTCTAGAATGCAGCAGAAGAGTGGGATAATGTCGCCGTCGGCTGGGAGGATTTAGGTTGCCAGCTAGTTGATCACTTGGTTTACGATTATCTCACAGTCTGCATCGCTATAGCGAAAGCGAATCAGAGAGACAACAGTATTGGAGAAAAACCTATCTTGCAAACCTTTTTGAAGCGGTTCCGTTTTCACTAATGCACTGCCTAATTCCACGTAAATGTGGAGAATAACTAGGTCTGAAGATCACATCCCCTGCATTGACCTGACCACTGTGGATACTACATTTTAATCCTCTTTGTAGCCATCTTATTGATCAATTATTTAGGAAATCTCCCACCACACAAACGTATTGCCTTGCCGGCCCTTTCACCAACAATGGAAAACGGAAACATAGTCAGCTGGCAGAAGGTAATGCAACTATACTTTCATCACGAATTGGTTGACTATTCAGAACAAAACGACAAACGGCGAATGAGGGGTCTTGGTCTGTGGTTGTTGCTGGTTGCATTACTGCACGAGCCCTATGCTCTCTTTTCCGTCGCAGTTCCTAGATGGATGCAGCGAGTATGGCGTCGGCGCCAACAGCGGAAGGTCATTTGTTAGCCGAGTTTGCTCGATCATTTGTATGTTAAAACCGGTTGAGGTTGGGCATTCCTATTATTGCGACAGCTAGAGAGTCTGTTAGTCAACCAAACTCGTAATGAACAATGTTCGTCTCAATAAATTTTTGTTTAGAAAGAGGGAGATCAACTAGGCGAAGGAGACCTACTATGTGAAATCGAAACCGACAAAGCTACCATGGGATTTGAGACACCGGAAGAGGGCTATCTTGCTAAAATTTGCATTCCTGAAGGCACGAAGGGCGTTCCAATTGGAAAAGTGCGTTTGCTTTTTGGTAAACTGCCATCACGGGTGATATCAATTTGCTTTTTAGTTGCTTTGCATTATTGTTGAAAGCGAAGGTGATGTGGCAGCGTTCAAAGACTTCAAAGACGATGGAGCAGGAGCTCCTGCTGCTGCAGCTGCAGCACCAGCAGCGCCTGCCGCAGCGGAAGCTCCATCGGCACCTGCCGCGGAAGCGGGTGCTCCGCCAGGTGAGGTCACTGTATTTTAAATGTATTTTCAGTAATATTTGCAGTAGAGAGCAGGTTTCTGAGTATTGGTGACCTAATTCTGCATGCTGCATCCTAGTGATTGAGTTGTGTCAGCCCCGCAGATGACTATCGCTTCCGTTCACATTTGCAAAAGCTATAGAATTTGTCGGTGGAAATAAAGTTGGGGGTCCATTATACCCTACGTCTCCGACGTTTAGCACATCCAAGAAAGTTGAGAAGCAATGTGGTGTCCTACATCCTTTACATCATTTCCAAGTCTCATCTATTTTTTGCCCATGGGCAGCGGCTTACCCACCGCGGAACTACTCTCTCACCACCCCTAGATTGGATTGGGCAAAAATGTAGTGTACGGGGGGTGGCCAAAAAAGAGACACTTTGCCCATGGCGCACATCATCAAACTTTTCGTCGCACAGGGTGCCGCTGTTGATGAAAGTTTTACGGCGAAATATCCTGTCCTCCCATAAGTAGAAGCAGGCCCTCTTCTCACCCCAAAATATGACGTCATCTTCCATCACGTTGAGCTCAAGAAGGCCTAAAGTAATCGTTCCAGCCTGAAGCTGCTACGGAATTTCTTCAATCGGTTAACTGACGGATTGCTTCCTAGGGACAGTAGCTCTAAATATGCAAGACCCCTTCCGACCAGCGTTTCAGATAACGTCGTAATGGTCCATGATCCGTCGAGGACCAGTTGAGCTCGAACCGTGCACAAGGTTCCCATGGCAAATTCTTGTGATGTCCTTGGTGCAGAAAGCTATTATAACGTTTATTGATAGATTGGGATGTGCTCTTATTCTAAGTTGGGAGCAGTCGGTTTGAAGTTAGCAAAGTGTGATTAATTCTGCTCGAAAGGCGGGGTGAAGCGTCCTTTTTTGACCACCCCTGTATATCCTGGCTCGAGAGCGTATCGAAACTTTCGACGCGCCATTTTGAAACAAATCGTATATTTCAACGAAAATCTCTATTTTTTCATTATAACATTAACGTTGGGTTATTCACTCAAATTCAACTCTGCTGTGGGAATTTTGGGCAAAATTGTTCACTACTGGTTGGGGATCAGAAACGAATTGTTCTCCAATCGTCTCTGGCAAACTATTGTTCGAAGGAGAACAGCCTCAAGAATTTAAGATGTGTTTATCAAGCCATGAAAGCATGAAGCTCCCGTTCAATCACATAGGGCTTATTCCGTCCGCATCTGTTTTCTTTTACGAATTGTTCGAGAGGATATGAAAGACGTCGAGAATATTGGTGGCGCTAGCCAAATTGGACAGTTTCGCTTCCAAATGGAAATCGAAAATGGTGCGATTCCCAAGGGAGTGGGTGAAATGAGAACAGTCCACTTTTTTGATCGACATTCACAATGTTTTTAAGGAGATTATCCACAGTGCAACTATATTGCTCTACCTGCTCTCTCACCCACCATGGAGACTGGTCGCATAGTCAGCTGGCAAAAGGTATGATTGCATATTTCCAGTTTTATTGTCATTTTGATACCGTTGTTATACTTTGTTACTGATATTTGATATTCTAGTAGTATTAATGTAATAACAATTAACCAACTTTGCTCCGCCCAGTATCGCGCGTATCATACGACCTAAGGCTGCTTTCATACTTCGCGCCGGTGCGGTCGGTGCAGTCGGTGCCGACGGCGCCCACCGCACCGACAGTGCGTAGCGTCAATACGCGCTCTGGCGCATGACGCGTACGTTGGGCGCAGATCGCGCGCTCCGAAGATTCGGGATCGAGTCTTCTGGGCTTTTCGATGTTGTTTTGGCGGAGTGTTGCATGATTCGTTTATCCTGAGTCTAAACCAGTTGGGGGGGGCGCCACGCGGACGGCGCGGCAGTCTTCTCACTGCTCTTCAAGAAAATCTGGCCAGGGGGAGTGTAGCCAGTCTAGGGGGTGGGGGGTGGGGGCAGTCACTTGACATGCGTGAAAAGCTGGAATGTTCGAGTTTACACTGTCTCGTTAGAGAGAGCCCAGGTGAGCAGACTGCCGCGCCGCCGCGTGCCCCCCAACTAATTAGCACCGTATCGCTAATACTTATTCTTTTATGTTCCGTTCCATATTTCATTGTTCACGTGGCGAGCGACTTCTAGAACCTCCGTCGTACTACCCCGGGAAAAGGCTACCGGGGTCGATCATCATAACAATTGTTTATTAGCGGGACTCTAAATTTTAAAGTTTCTTTTTTTACGATCTCTTCATGTCCTGCGTGGCGAAAGGCCGCCGGATCTTGGTAATTTAATTTATCGCACCAGCAGGAAATCGTATCGAAGAAAAGAAAGCAACTACTGGAAACATACAGTTCCCTCGAATAAACAAAACTGCTCATGACAAACTCACCGGGTCTCAAAGCCACGTTCACACAGGGTTGTACGACGTCGCTCGTCCGCGGAAACTGAATACTGGATTCATAAGACACAGACTAACGTGACAGAAAACACTAATAAAAGGAAGACTGCGCAAAAAAATATCGAAAAAGACAAGAAATACACCAAAACCAAGATTATCGATCGGAGCGCGCCATCTGCGCCCAACGTACGCGTCATGCGCCAGAGCGCGTATTGACGCTCTTCGCACTGTTGGTGCGGTCGCGCCGTGCACCGGGGACGCACGACCGCACGCGCGAAGCATGAAAACATCCTAATGCTGATCACGTGTTCGCAAATCTACGCTCGCTTGCGGCATCAATGAGTCCTTTCTTCTGTATTAGATAAGTGATAGGTACCATTCAACTACAGAATGTGCCCAGTCACGCGATACTCGATAGAAATATCCACACCCACCCTAAAAGCTATTCGAAAAGAGACGCCATAATGCCAACGGAATGGCGCATGGATGCCGACTTCTGCCTCCCAAACTCCTTACAGCTCCCATCAGTGTATCAATTTCGCCCACGATACAACCAAGTACACTATAAACTTTTACTATGAACGCCAAGTGTCAATGTCATTGTCACGGAAGGCGTACGTAAGTAAGCCGCCCTGACAGCCCTTATAAATCTATATCGCATCCCACCACATTCTGTACCACCTCACATCACACTGCAAGTATAACGCTCCTAGTGTCAACAGCGACATGAGTCACTAATGGAAAAAATCGAAAGCGGGAGAAAAATAAAACGTAATAAAATACAACAAGGAAGAAAATGAGAAATACACAGCGCCGGAACAGTAAACGCCCAAACTACCCGAATTCGTCGCGCATTCCCTAGCACGCGGCAAGCGGCGGTACGACTCGCGCAGGACTGCCACAGCCCAATCTACATATTGCTTCCAGCCAAACGCTGCTCGAAACGAATTCGATCCTACTGAGTGTTCTTAGCTATTTGAAAGTGTATCCACAATCAGATACTTCGCCTCTATCCGACCATTTGCGGAGGACAGACAACGTGCAAACACAACACGAACCAACGCACCCTTAAACTAGGTTATAATGAAGGGAAAAATTTCTCATACAAAATATTTGATAATTTTTATATGAAATATTATGTTTGTTTATGATATTAACACACCTCTTTACTAATTCGCCAAGTTGTAACTAAACTCAAAATACTAGAAGAAGTTTGCTCACGAGCGTCATCCCTCTCACTCCGCAGAATTTGGCTCACCTCTCCGTATATTCATGTTCTTTAGTGTCATGATTTACGCGTGGATAATGAGACCGATAGGCCATACTTCTCAAGAAATCTAATTGATTTAATGCAGGAAAGAAGTGACGAGCCGGCGAAGTGATGTGTTATTAATGAAACGGATAAGCGACTACTTGGAAACACCCGAAAAGTTTCCCATTGCCAAGATCTCATCTGCCGGCACAGAGGGCGTTCCAATAGGAAAAGTGCGCCTACTGACTACAAGCCCCTCTATTCAAAAGTTCAATTATGGTCATTTCAGCTTCTTTGCATTATTGTCGACAACAAAGATAAAGTGGCAGCGTTCAAGGACTTCAAAGACACTGGAGAAACAGTCAAGCCACCGCCACCTGCTGCAGCTCCAAGCGCACCTCCACCGGCGGCAGCACCACCTCCCCCTGCAGCAGCGCCTGCACCTGTGGTATGTCCATTTTTATCGCTCCAGAAAATTTATCCATGAAAAAGGAAACCGTTAAAGGCAGCCGCTGCACCTCCACCTGCAGCTCCTCATCCAGGAGGGCATGTAAGCGCTACACCTTTGGCAAGAAAGCTCGCCGCTGAGCGTGGCGTGGATATTAGCGTGAGCATCCTGCAGGCAACTCTTGTTTTTCTGGGATGTACTCTTTCTATTGTAGGGAGTGGCTGGTTCCGGCCCAGGTGGACGTATTCTTGCAGCCGACCTTGCACGGGCCCCGGCCGGTGCGGCTGCACCGGCTGCTGCCCCGCGTCCAGGCGTTCCTAGTGGACCCGTAGCCGATTATATCGTAAGTTCTACCATCCAATAGCAGTATATTGTGGCTGAGTTTCTTGAATGTTGCTCATAAGATTGAGTTTTTCAGGACATTCCTCTCACGGGAATGCGCAGTACCATTGCTAAACGTTTGACGGAAAGTAAGAGCACAATTCCCGCATTACTATCTGACTGCTGAAATTAATATCGATGCCTTGCTCAAGTAGGTTGATTCACAAATCTTGATCATTTTTCACTGATGAAGCTGGTAAATAAATCAGGGCATGAAACTTTTCACTAAAAGGAGAGTAGGGATCAGAAGCGTGAAGGGGAGGGATAAAAGAGAAGCTCTGCAGCGAAAATGTGGATTGCAAAACTCTGAATCTTCGTGAATTAAGGGGTTTACAAGGAGTGAGATTGTCCAAGCACATAAATAATGTCGGGCTTCAGTCACACTCAAGAAGTTCAAATGGTAATCTTTGTGACGGTATAGACGGAGACGAAACGGTGCTCCGCTCCAGACTAGAAGAAGCAGAAGTGGCTTCACACTAACCATAAGGAGCTTAAGTCTAGACGTTCTCTAAAAAGTTTTGGCGTTGCCCTCTTCACTTCACATTGGATCAGGCTCGTCGCTCGCTCTTCGTGCTTGTGCAGAGTCAAAATCGCTGAACTTAATCTTAGGAACAAGGGTTGCAAGGGAGAAAATGCAGACAGGTGTTCTTCTTACATAATCTTCACTGCTCCCTTGTGTGTTCTCGTAACTCCTCACTATTATTCGGGATCGTGAATCTATGATCTATTGTGCTTAACCTTCTTCGTACCCTGCTTCCGTTGTGCGATTGTCGTTCTTTTGGTGTTCTGACGATTTTCACAAGAATGCAGGATGTTGAAAGTAAGGTAGACCCTGTAGTATTACCGCTACTCTTCGCTCCTCCAGCCTTGTCCTTTGTCTTATTTCTGTGCTAGCACCCATGCTCGTTGTATGCGCTTGTGCGGCTTCGTTTTGGCTCCGAACTCCAACTCCGAGCTCTACTGACAGTTTACATATTCTTTCTCTTCGTGGTTTCTTCGTCGAAAAAAAAGTTGGCAATGGAACTCACCCCTACGCAGGCGAATGGAATGAAATGATCCAAATGACGACATTTTGGTGCATGTTGATGCTGCAGTCTCGAACAGTGCGCCTCTCCGCACGGATGAATAATAGGAGATATGCATTATGAGGGCGGAAGTGGTGTAGTGGCAAGTGGCACGCTTACCACGCGAGCGGTCCGGGGATCAAATCCTGGGTCGTGAGTCGCCCGGGCCAACCAAGCCTTCCATCCCTCCGGGGTCGGTTAATTGGTACCAGACTTGTCTGGGAGGATAAAAACACTGACTTGTACATCGGCTGGCCCCCGCAAGTCATTGTATAGGCCACATCGCATTCAAACGCCACTACGAATGTACAAATGGAAGTAGAATGCGTGCCGCATCCCAAAAAGGGATTGATCAACGGCAAATGCTTTATCCTTTATCCTTTATCATGACGAAATGCTAGCCCAATCATGCCATAAAGTGGACAGCAGAATCGATCATCATATAGCTTCAGTTGGGGATAACGTAACCTACCGCGCGCATTATGAAACTACTCACCGGGCCACTTCAGTCGTCCAGAAGAGGGCTCTTCTCATATGAGCAGACACATGATATGTCTCAAAAAAACTAAAATGCAAAGTCATTATTGCTATTTTCGCACGAAACTATACAAAACTATTTCTCAT
>MU872807.1:8441-22080 GCA_036418205.1 Ostertagia ostertagi | reverse complement strand
TATCGATTGAAAATATCGGTTTCTGCGCAGAGGGCTCGAATGAGGTTGGGAATCAGAGTATTGATTGTGTACTGTCACGGAAACGGAAGTTTTAGCGAGTCATATGCTATCGATCGATATCGATTGAAAATATCGGTTTTTGCGCAGAGGGCTCGAATGAGGTTGGGAATCACAGTATTGATTGGGCTGTCACGGAAAAAGAATTTTTATCGGGCCACGTGCTATCGATCGATATCGATTGAAAATATCGGTTTTTGCGCAGAGGGCTCGAATGAGGTTGGGAATCACAGTATTGATTGGGTGCTGTGGTAAAAACGAAATTTTATCGGGTCACATGCTATCGATCGATATCGATTGAAAATATCGGTTTTTGCGCAGAGGGCTCGAATGAGGTTGGAATACAGTAGATTGGGGGCTGTGGTAAAGGTTGGTATTCCACCCGGTCACGTGGTATCGATCTATATCGGCTGGCCCCCGCAAGTCATTGTATAGGCCACATCGCATTCAAACGCCACTACGAATGTACAAATGGAAGTAGAATGCGTGCCGCATCCCAAAAAGGGATTGATCAACGGCAAATGCTTTATCCTTTATCCTGGTCTGAGGAAGAAACATTCAATGAAGACGTACTGCTAGAGGCGCCGCGTTACATTCTCTAGTCCACAGGATGGAATCACAACAATGTTAGGTTGTTTCGGCGTCGACATTTGCTATAGTACTACCTTGAAGTGTTTGTGCGAACGTGGCATGGTTTGAGCCTGATAAGTGTTCGAGCGTCTCCACTAATCTGAGCGGAACTAAAGTTCGTGTTGAGGAAACGGGCAGTAGCGTTTTTTTCTGATATATTATTTCAGAAGGAGTGCACCATTTCAGGGCTATTGCTAAACAGTGATGGACTTATGGAATTTCCTTTCTTCATTGTTAAACAACCAATTGTGAACACATTGACGACAACGCGGGGGATATATATCCCGCGCATTGCAGGCCATGTCGGACCGTGCGGGATATACAGGGGGGGGGGCAAAAAAAAAGACATTTTGTCTCCACTTCCAGATGGATTTAATCACACTTTGCTCAATTCAGACCGAATGGTTCCCAACTTATTATTGAAGAGCGCATTTCATTCTATAAGAAAATCTTCATAGTGGCCACCTACGTGGACGGCATCAGAAAATTTGCCCGGAAACATGGTGCACTGGTCGAGCTCAATGGGGTCTTCGAAGGATCGTGTACCATAACGACCTTTACTGAAAAGCTAGTTCCGAGGGGTTTGCATAGTGGGAGCTAATGCCTCTAGAAAACTATCCAACATTATCGATTCACAAGTCGCGTAGTCGAGATCGGAAGAGCGTCGGGTGCGGAAGGGCTAGCAACCCTTCCGCCGTGAAAAATCCTTGTTGCTACAGAAACGACGAATATATGTGACATTGCTGAATTAAGGAGATTGGGCTCCAGCCTTGTGACGGATGCCCCGATTCTGGTTCGGTCTTCTCACCAAAAAACAAAACATACATTGGCACATGGAACGTACGGACATTGAACAGAACAGGCAATCTTGCACAACTGCTTCGTGAATTTGACAGATATCGCCTTGATATACTGGGAATAAGTGAAATCCGTTGGAGAGGCAATGGTAGAGTGAACAGTGACAACAAAACAATCCTTTACTCTGGCCATGAAGGAAGCACGAAAGCAGGAGTTGGTTTTTGAAACGACTACAACTCTTAGCAATGAAGCAACAATGATTGGCTTACGCATCAGTGCCGAAAAATCGAAGGTCATGCGCATTGGTTCCCACAATACACAAATGGCCATTTATGTCGATGCGAAAGAACTCGAGACAGTTGACAGATTTACATATCTGGGAAGTACAGTTGTTTACGACGGAGACGCGGAAAACAGATGCGCGTACTCGGATTGCGAAGGCACATCTGGGTTTGTTCAACGACTGCCAGTCAGCGAAGTATGGACAATGTCCTCTACCTCAAATAACATTAAGATGCGGGTGTACCAATCCATTGTGATTTCCACGGCGCTGTATGCAAGCGAAACATGGAAAATCACTGCTGGACTCGTCAGAAAAATAAATGCCTTCCATCAACGTTGTCTTCGCCGAATCATGAAAATACGGTATACAGATCACATCACTAATCAGGAAAGTCCTACGCCGCACAGGTATGAGCAGCCTCCACGTGATTGTGGCACGGCTCCGTGGAGAAGTTGAAGTATCTACTTGTTTTCCACATCGATTCCAGAGAGGCGTCATGTTACTGCGGTTCTCCAGGAGCCAATAGAGTCAATCGGAGGCGGCGTCCAGAAACACGTGGGAGCACGACAATGACCTCAAGACATTGAGATGTTTCTAGGGATGAATGTGAAACACTTGCGCAAAATCGTCACCAGTGGAAAGAATTCGTCGCCCGATGTGCTCAACAGCACGGGAGGAACTAAGTCTAAGTAAGTATATCCCCCGCACCCATTACACTCATTTTTTTCGCGCACGCCTGATTCTTTAGAAGTTTCTTGTATTCATTCCATGGAAGAGACCTTGACGTAGCTACAAACATAGTGGCCCATAGAATGGTCACGTATGCTTAATTTAGAGGAGGATTTCTGAACCATACGAAATCTTCAGTTCAATAAATTTTTCGTTTACTTTTTCTTTTTATGAATGTGAAGATTTAAATAGTAGTAGAAGTAGATACGGAACCTTAGGGATGACAATATGTGTGTTTTGATTGGAATAATCAACGTAAAATTGCTTTTGAGGTCCATTGCAGCTAGTTCTGAAAAATTTCGCTTTTTCATTGTTATTCCATGTCTTTCGATCGAAATTCCACTACTGTAGGTAGGTTGCGCTCATTACAATTTACTGATTTGGTTTTGAATTGATCATTAGTTGTGTATTTATCACTCAAAATCTGCTTGAACGACCTGAGGCGAGCGCGCCCGCAAAATCGCCGCGGTCCCACGTGGCCAAAAAAGCCAAAACTCGCGTTGTCGTCAATGTGTTAATCGTGGGCTGGGCATGGACATGTCTGACACAATTTCTATGACAGCATGGTGTGAGATGAGGCAAATGCAAAATTAATGATCTCGCAACAATCGAGTACTAATTTGGAACCCGTCGAACCGGCCGACCGTGTACACATCAAATATGCGCCCAGTTTCATTGCGCTATGTGCTCTGCATACAATGAATTGGGTGGTCGCCATAAAAAACATCTTTTACTTTGTTGGCTGGATTCCCATCGGAAATATCGAGTAAGGTGAAACTACAGTTTGGGTGGGCTATCTTACTAGAAAGCACTCCTGTGGGCTATCTAACACTACGGATAAGATAATAAGTGAACGACTCATTTCGAGCGTACTTTTGATAAGGACCGGTGGATGTCCTACATTCCACACTACCTGCCCACATCCCATCCACTTTTCTGCACAGGTGATCCACCCTGGAGCTCCTGCACCCTTAGCCCTTTGCGGAGGTGTCCTTTCTCCTGGTCCAGGACCGTTCCCTTGGGTCATGGCAGGCGGAAATGTGAAAACGTTCTCAGGGTTTCTCACCCATTACACCGATACTTATCAGAAGTCTACTTTAAATGAGTCGATTACGTGTCGTGAGCCCTCTAATCCTTATCTTGAGTATTGGAGAAAAATGGAGTGGCCCCTCCGAACTGGCAGCTTCACCTCGAGTGAGATAGAAGAATCTTTTAATGGTAAACCATTGCCATCTGAGGAACGAGTTGTGAAGTAGAAAGCGTTGATTAGGCCCGATATCGTGCGCTGCGAACTCTTCTACGTCCAAAATATTGCAGCAAAAGCGTCTGGACGAGGATTATGCTTGTTCTCGACTTGCAGTGTATGCTTGAGTCAGAATTTTCTTCTTCTCAGACAACTCTTTGTCAATACCAGTTGACCATAAACGTGGGTAGGCTTGGTTTGTGCAGCAAATGTTTCATCTCAATCTGATCTTCTCTCTTCAAGAGCAGTCCAAAGCCTCTCTACCCTATGCCGCGTCCGTGCCGCCTTTGAGAAGCGTCGATTCGCATACGTATAATGGAATTCAGCAGATGCAGATGTGGCAATGGAAGTATTAAGTGAATGATTGTACTTGGGAGGTACATTAAAGCTTGAAGTGGTAACCCGCACCTGCGCGATTTGATTTGCAGAATTTTAATGAGAATTTGCATCAATGAATAATTGCAGATAGTTCTTTTCTCGGTCGACACATATCATAAAATTTTCTATGATACTTACTAAGAAATGTGAAAGCAAATTGAATTTGTAGGATAGAACATGAATGAAAAACGAACTTTCTAAACGATTAATCCACCAATAAAAATATTGGTTTAGTATAGAACATAAACTATTAGTTTTTACATTTAGAGTTGTTCTGGATCTCAATGTTATGCCATGCCAACTCCCTATTGAGGAAAAATTTTCACTCTTATGGGGTATGGGCATTCAAAAATCAGTTTAGTCTCCGGTTTAGTTGTAGTCGTCCAATAGTTGGCGAGCAAGGATTTCTAAATTATGGCTGGCTCGTAATAGCCAAACTATTTCGGCCCG
Organism: Ostertagia ostertagi; assembly: GCA_036418205.1. NCBI lineage: Eukaryota > Metazoa > Nematoda > Chromadorea > Rhabditida > Trichostrongylidae > Ostertagia > Ostertagia ostertagi. The sequence goes on along the minus strand of MU872807.1, from coordinate 17,512 downwards.
CTATCATTGATCCAACTTCAAAAAACCTTACACGGTTACGCCGGCCCCAGAGACGGATGGAGATTTGCAACCGAAACACTTCAAAAGTTATACACCTATACCCCCCCCCTCCCAAAACCTCGGAATATATCGACGAGCTGCCCGCCCCTCCCCCACCCCACCTGGACGCGTCGGGGCTGTGTTGGAATTACGCCTATAGCGGGCTCTGTCCTCGTTTTCGATCCTGGTGGAACGGTCCGAGCTAGGGCATGACATGGATGAATCACTGGATTCAAAGGTGACTAGCCTGCTGAAAGATACTCACGAATGGCCACGAGCATTCATAAGTGAATCTTATGAATGCATATTGCTCTGCAGGTACTTCCAAGGTTTGCTTCCTATCGCTTACATATGTGAGATGTCTGGAGGATCCCTGCGCAACTCTATCCGTCGAGGTATCAGTGCTAGAAAAACAGATGTCAGCTTGAGCACGAAGCTGCTTCATGCTCTCTCGTCAAAAACTCGTCGTGATGAAACCTTCGTTGGTCGCACCAATCGCCCCGGAAATTAATTTGGAGCGATTGTCTGATCAGTGCTTGTGATTCTTCTGCGGCCTGCCAAGCACGATCCGGTAATTATGCTCCCAGACGACAGTTGAAAATAAAATTAGAGAATTCAGGTGTGGACGGAGAGTGGGTTGATTGGTGGGATGATGATCGCAGTAATTCGATCGACCTGAATGAGTACCACTGTCAAATCTGCACCCGTCTGCAGTTTCGATGGGCTGTTCATTCTGAGTAGACCACGTAAATGTTCCTCTGCTTCGAGGGCAGGGTAGATACATATCTTCGCCGAAATTGTTACGTGTCAGCTCCTGTGTTTGCCAAAACGAAGGAGTATAAGTGGTGACAGGTAAAGGGCGAGGTGTAGATCAGGCCGACGGCGTAGAAAACACCTTAATCCGCTTGACCGGTGCGGAGTGAGGAGTAGGGACCACGCCCCTTTTGGCGCGCTCAACTCCCGCTGGAAATTGAGGAAAATTGTCCGTTAGTTTTCAATACACTTCAAACCCCTTGCCGTATCTGGGAACTATGAAAAGACGAAGAGGCCCTGGTTAGTGATTATCTTCACCCTACTCACTACTGGGTGCCATTGTCCCACGCGGCGCACAGTGTGGCAACCATAGGTGGGTGCCATTGTCTTCAAAGGGTTATGATACGTTGGTAGAGTTAAAGGAATCTTCCACGGACCATGGACCAGTGGGCGGGACCGGAAGTTTTTGTGACGAAATGCATGGTAGGTACGGATCCACGTGTCGAACGCACGAACGTGAACAGGATTCACTTCAAACCTTCCCATGAACGTGGATCCGTACCTACCATGCATTTCGTCGCAAAACCACTTCCGGTCCCGCCCACTGGTCCATGGTCCGTGGAAGATTCCTTTAAGGAGGTTTACTACCGTCCCAGATCGCGTAATTCTCTATGAATACTCTAGATGACACAATTCGCTGTAATGTATTCGGATCTACGCGGAACACATTGCGTTCTGCATCAGTGATAAGATAATCCATTTTAGATAGGAGTTGATGTTAAAGATCGAAGTGGATGAATATAGTAGCAAACGATGGACAACCAAACCTAATCAGAAAGATTGTTTGACGCTTTACAGCGGTGCCATAAATGTTTTACGATTAGTAGTTCAGAATCAGCAAGCCGCTTATGACTCGTGAGCGAAAATTAGCCTTAATTAGAATTTCAATAAATTATTCTTAAGAAATCTCGTTCTTTTATTTTTCTATTTTACGGCTCAGAAACCAACGAAACAATTTGGAACAGGTTGTTTTTTTTTATAGGATAATGTAATTTGGGGTTTTTTGGATGGTTGGTACATAATAGTAAGGGGTGGCTGGTGTCTGATTAAAAGAAGTAGGTACGGAAAGGATCTTTCACATTTCTCGAAGAACCTGCTGGTCCCACAGCAGCAATTAGACACGCCCCCCCCCCCACCCCCCCCCCCGCCCGCGCCCGCCCCCACGGGGGTGCGGACACGCCTCCCCCCCCCCCCCCCCCCCGCCCGCAAGCAGGGCGTTGGTGTCGAGGGCGCGGTCCCCCCTCAGGCCGCCAAGGAAGCGATGTGTGGCGCTTCCACTGCGAACAGTGCTGTGGTTGCTGAGCAGGACCATTGCGCCCTTCCGCCCCATGCGCCGCCCCGCCCACTGGTTTTGTTGATGATCTGGATGGACTGATTGCTGTTGGCTTTTCATTTTGGATGATCTTTTCCCATCTAGCGGCTGTATCTTCCATCTTGCCCATGTTATGCCTTATCAATCGAAACACTATGCTTGTTGGCATGATGGCAGCTATCGGGGTTAACACGTCCGAACAACCTCAGTCTTTACCGTCGCTCATCCATGATCGAAAATGAAAGGGCAATCAAAGGGGCACTATTTTGCTTATTTTTGACGGATTTCTTTGCTTTTTTCGCCACTGATGTACTATTGAGGACCCCCTCGTCCCCTCCAAACCACATTTAAACCTAGCGTAACCGCTGCCTTTAAAACTTACACCCTATATTCTCACTAATACATAGACTCACTAGTAGTTCCACTAACTCGGAGATGAAACCCTTGACTTGGTTCCGAAGTGCGTCTCTGCGCAGACAGACCTTTGGGAACTCAAACAAATTAAGAAAGTCGGGTTCAGGTTAAAATCCGAATGCTAGATGAGTCCTGAGTCTTCGGCGTAGTGTGCCTCTACACGTTGTTTGCATCGGCTTGTGTCGCAGTTACGGTAACGCTTAGTTTTTGGATTAAACTTCAAGGGGATAATGTCTCCGAGTTATGCAAATGCAATGTTAAATTCCTTGAGAGTTCCTCCCCTTAAACTTAAAGGCTCAGGCCCCATTTGCGTTCCCCCAGAAATGATGACTGTGTCTTTCACACAGGGTACAGCTCCTCCTACCCCTCCCCTCCCTCCCCTCCGCCCTTGGACGCACATTGCACCTTGGACTCTATGGAATTCTCAGCTCTTTTTTAAGCCCTGATACGGTGTAAAGTTGAGTGTCTGCTAGAAACCCCTTCGCCGAGTCCGCGTAACAATTCCTTTCTGCTAACGGTGCCCTACTTATAATATATTGCGAAATAACAGCCGTTGTCGTGGGCGAATGCGATTTCCAAGTCAGGTTCAATTAAAAACAGGTGAAGGTGTCGTTTCGCACCTGCCTCCTGTGGAACCCATTATACGGTAGCCTGACTAATTATAGCTGTGTGAGCACGTCATAGAAGTTATTAACTGCATTGAGAATGGCCTGAGGAAGGAATTTATTCGGTTGTACTCTTTGTCATGATGTTGAAAAGAAAGTAATGTTGAACATCGTCAAACAAGGAGATCTTCATTGATCACACTCATGCATACACACGGGATCAATCAATCGGTTGAGAAACTCTGGTTACAACCACATCACATTGAGCGAAGAAGTAATGATCTCTATCCAAACACGTTAATCGGAAGATCAGGCTACATCCCGTCTACAGGAATTGGTATGAAGGGAATCGAGCGTCGAAACGGTCCAAACTTCCTTGACTTCGTTTACCAAATCGGATGTAGTCGTAGGAGGCCTTCTTCTCAGGACCCACCGATCGTCCAAACCGTACGAAAAAGTCAATTCAGACGCGCGCCCCCCCACCACCTCGCGCCAGCCCCAGACCTGCCACACACCTCACCACCCTTACGGCCTCTCCCCCACCGCACCGCGGGGGGCGGTGCGGGGCGGGGGGGGGGGAGGGGGGGGGGGGGGGAAGGCGAGGGAGCCGCAGAGACACGCAGGGAGTAAGAGCGGGCCCCGCCTTTAAGGAGATTTTCTTTAATTACGGGTTCACTTGGACTCCGCATTATCTTTCTTCTATATTCCCTTTATTTTTTTTCTTCGTTGCGCGCGCCGCGCCCCCGGCCCCGCGGCGGGCCGGCGGGCCCCCGCCGCGGGGGGGGGGGGGGGGGGGGGGGGGGGGGGGGGGGGGGGGGGGGGGGGGGGGGGGGGGGGGGGGGGGGGGGGGGGGGGGGGGGGGGGGGGGGGGGGGGGGGGGGGGGGGGGGGGGGGGGGGGGGGGGGGGGGGGGGGGGGGGGGGGGGGGGGGGGGGGGGGGGCTTCGCATTTACACAAAATAATGTATCGTATCGCTTCGTATAGACTGCTCCACGAAGAGAAACAGTTGGCATACAAGGCAGAGTGAATAACGGCGCGAGGGAAGTCCTCGCAGTGACTTTGTACTGCGCGAGAGTAGTGCCGAGAATGAACTTACGCGCGGAGAGCACAGACGGCTCGCGCATGGCGAGTCTGAATGTNCGCGCGGGAGAACGTAATTGATCAGTCGAAAATCCTCGACGTGCAGTTGAGGGATCCTCGACCGATATTCACATTGCAACGGGGGCACCTGTGCCTTCTGACGACGTCGCAGTTAAGGTGGCGCAGCGAGGAGTGCAATGGATCCTGGTGCCTGTTACTACTGAAATAAGCCATTCTAGTGACGTTTACCGTAGCTTGTCACGCTGGAGCTTTGCTGGTAGGATTTGAAATCCAAGTGTTCTAACGGCGTGACCTCTGAGCTATTGATCGTACACCCGCTGTCCATTCTTTGAAAGTTTGGATGATGTCATATGCTTCAATTTTGATTTTACGCTTGATTTCGGTGCGTACTTGTCAGCTTTGCAAGAAGTGGACTCTATCTGAGCTCTCTAATGAGAACCACGAGCCACTGAGCTCAAAGTAAAATATCATGGGTGTAATTAATAAGACAGAACTGTGAAATTTTCTCACAAATTACTGGCATAACCATTCTCACGCAAAAGGACCCATAGCGTGAAGAAAAGAAGCGCACTGAAAAACTGTGTGCGCGACAGAATCCTTCCGTCTAAAGGCAATGCCCCAGGCTAAAAAGTTTTTTAAAGTTTTTTTTTCTTTTTTTTTAGTATTTTGGTGAGAAGGAGTGATGAAGGTGGAGGTGCAGAGTGGATGAAATTTGAAAAATAAAGCAAAAGAATTTATGGAAAACCCTGAGATAACGGGCCTAAGCTTTTTGCAAGGTAGGCCGTGGTAGATGGAGAGACACAGCTCGCAGAGAAGCAAGACACTCTAGGAAGCACGCCGTACGAGAGGGCACAGATACACGGCCGCTGCTTCACTTTCGCTGTGTGAGCGGCGCATCGGTAACCTTCGCGAACAGCTCTGTCCTACCAACCAAACGAATTTATCCAGTTTTCTGATCCCGGAACGTGCCTCTAGCAACATAGCATACTTTTATTACCTAAATCGGCACTATTTACCCTTTACTGCCCCACTCCTCGAGAACTGAGCCGGGTTTTTATCGAAATTTGTCCATGACTGTGGATTTGGCTAGAAACTTGCCTTCAGGGGTAATTCGACCCGTAGAACACGAATATCACATTCGTTTACCGCTAGAACGCCTGGCGCTCGCGCCAGAACATCTCGGATCACCAAATTCGCTGGAAACTTGTCTTCAGAGGTACTTTGACCCGTAGAACATTATCACATTAGTTCGTTGCGAGTGAGCCTGTAGCCTGCGCTACGGGCGCCCGCGCAAAACTGTTGTGATAGCGCCGGCGCCTGTGGCGCGGGCGCCAAGCGTTTTCGCGCTAAACCGGTGTGATATTCGTGTTCTACGGGTCAAATTACCCCTGAAGGCAAGTTTCTAGCCAAATCCACAGTCATGGACGAATTTCGATCAAAATCCGGCTCAGTTCTTGAGGAGTGGGGCAGTAAAGGGTAAATAGTGCCCCTAAATCTATATTTTTCGCTTCTCGTAACAAACAAATTTTGTTCATGTTAAAATATTCGATGGGACATATGGTTTTTTTCACAACGCTTTCACTTCAATTTCAACGCGCCAGCTCGTGCGTGAAATGACTGCGGTGTCTGTTTTCTGAGAAAATTTCGCGGTTTCTTTTCCATCCCATTGTTCACAGCCCTGACATCGTGTTCAGTGATTGATGGTGCCTCTCATTAGAGGGGTTACGCAGAAATTTCACTTAATATGGATCTGTAAGCATGAGCGCAAGTGAAGCGCGAAAGCCCTACAGCCGCGTCTTCTTTTCTGTGAACGCTTGTTGTTATGAATTAAGCTCCCTAATATCAATAGTAAAATCCATCCTTTCCGATTTCCTTGAATTAGGTCGTCTTTGTTCCATATTGAGGGTCAATGTCTCTAAAATACTTATTGAAGGTGACATAAGCACCTCTACGAAAAAAATAGTTTTGATGTAAGGAACACTGACAAAGTGAGCCAGTGTTTATGAGCACGTTCTCTAACTTTCTTCGCCTCTTCCATGGGCCAGTACCTCAAATGGCGACGTCGCCACCGCTCGCCAAGTATGACAGCAGCTTCAAGACAAGTGAGTTGATGCTTATAGATCGCCTGGCGTCGCATATAAAAGGCACCAACTTGCTTTCTCAACTCCAACAAGCGTTTAGCGGCCTACAATACTAGCTCTCAAGGCCACATGAACAATAGCCAATAATGTTTTACCACCTTGGAAAAAACCCGCATAAGAAGCAAAATTGAAATGTGGGGGTTTGCAAGGGGCTGCGGAATGAATGTTTCTCTTAGGGTGATAATTTCGTTCATCCTTAGTCAGCGCGAAAGTTAGTTCAATCTATTTACCAGCGGAAATCAATAGTAAAGGATTAAAGCGTTCGGTACCGGACAATCCCTTCCCAAGCTCCGCCACTCTGGTTTTTGCCTCAATTGACCTGTGCGATTCTCAGGATGTATACAAGAAGTCGGGAGTTTTGGTTCTGCCCAGGCAAAAATGTGGACTTGCGGTTTGACGGTAAGCAAACCGACTTTTGGGCGCTTCGGCTTGGACCGTATGCTGAATGTTGGGGAGGGGATGGAGTCCCGACGGTGGACGGACCACTTCAACTCGGTCCTAGAACTGCCACAATTTGGTGCCTACCTCAGAACTAAGCCTTAAAGAGAGGACGGGTCCGTCCCCTCTCCAAGGCTTAGTCCTGGGGTGAGCAAACCAGCCCTTCTGGCGGAGCTGCTGGACCAGCTGCACCACTTGCGTCAGTACTCTCCTATCGTACCAACCGAGTTGAAGTAAACCGTCGACCGTTGGGGACCCCATCCCCTCCCCAACATTCAGCATACGGTCCCAGCCGAAACGCCAAAAGGGGCTGGTTTGCTTACTCATTGCGTGGGGGGCGATGCTTTGCGTCTCTGGTCGATCTTATCGTAAGCTAAAGCATTGGTTACGCTAAGGAAAAGGAAAATCGGTAGTGAATATTTATCTAGGTAGCTTCTGGGATAAGGACTGTCGAATCGAGTTGATAGGGAAGGTAATCGACACTGAGCGCTGCGACAGGAAACTATTGCACTGGCATGGCAGGGGAGCGGAATGAGGGCGAAGGAGAGCTCTGACGTGGGTGGATACGCGAAGAACTAGAATGAATTATATTATTAATCGTATATATGTGAAATATCCTTCTATTTATAAAGCGCTAACTTTGTGTGTCGGTTTGTGTATCTGTATGTGTGTGTGTGTGTGTGTGTGTGTGTGTGTGTGTGTGTATGTATGTATGTGTGTCCGTCCGCAAAATGAAGTGAGTGAGAAGGAAGCTCATGGGATAAACAAACCGCTAACAAATCGGGTAGCTTACAGGATTTGAGATATCAATGTTTTGTAGCAGGATAGTTGTGATAACACTCTTCAGGGCTATATAAACACCTGCTTAGCACACTTCCGTTCATTCCACATGGTGCTGCAGTGGCAGCTGGAGGGCAGTGGAGAGAGGAAGGGAGGATGAGGAAGGGAAGCGAAAAATCTACCGTCATATCATGATTGTGTCCCTTCTACTGTTTGAAACACCATTGTGTTGCATACGCGTCACTTCCAGGAGGTGTTGGTGTCACAGGAGGAAGGGACCATAGCGGAGGATAGAAAGCTTGCGCAGGAAAGGAAGGTCCCGGCGGTTGACGGGGGACTAATCTGGTATAATATATACAGTAATAAGAAGATCGAGGAACCCTTCCTCGGTGTCCTTATTCAAATTCTTGTTATGCCATAAATGGTGTTGTCATGTATTTGCCCTAAAGAGATCCTAAAGAATATGCAGAGACCCAGAACACAATGGAGGATCCTCCCCTCTTTCCTCCCCCCTCTTCCCCAACGCCTTTTTACTAAATCTGGTTCCAATTTGTCCCACCTCAAAAAGAAGTGACGCTGGTTATGGCTCTGCATCTGCCGATACACAACCTTTTCCCAAAATTAATAAAGCAGGAGAGCAGCTGGTAAGCGAAATTTGCCGCCGGTTGCCAATGATTTGCAGTAAGTATCAGAGACAGCATTCAATCAGTAACACGACACAGTAGAATAACAAAACAGTGGCTTAAAATCAAACTCCGCTACCATGAAGTCCTCAACCAGACATCTATGTTTATACAAGGAGAATGTTGTAGTGAGTAATAGCGCTGATGGCGATCTTTCATCGCACCTCCTCTGCTACCGTATATCTAACCACAGCTGCTTCGTAATCTGTTCAGAAGCTTACGATAAATCGTGCTCTCACAGTAGTTAGAGGAATCGCTTTTCTTGCCCCATGCGACCAAGCGCAACAATGAGGAGCGCCTCCTGTGCTTACACGGTTTTATTGCTTCAAATGACGCGCCCTCACTACAGGGTACGAAAGGTAAACACTAAACAAACACTGAATGAAAACACCGATCCCTTCCTAGGTTTGCTGCTTGTTTCCATGATCCCTCCTCTACGTTTGATCCCAACATTTCCCATGAAGGGTGGCTTTTTAGACAAGATTTGTTTGAAGTAAATAAAAGAATGTCTAGAGGATCCTGGTGTGAACTGATGCTTGTAATTTTTAGGATCTCCCACTACAAAGTAAAATAATCAGCGGGAGCGGAGTGCTGGTGAGACTTCATTGTCAAAAATTCATGTGGGATCATTTTTGCTTGCTTGAAAGAACTACAAATTCATGAGTAGTTTTGGGTAGTAATTCATATCAATATGGGCGGAGGTGGTATAGTGGGCACGCTTACCACGCGAGCGGTCCGGAGATAAA
>MU872806.1:8322-24332 GCA_036418205.1 Ostertagia ostertagi | reverse complement strand
TTCCGTTTCTGGCTTTGTTTTGTTCACAAAACACCATTCTCTGGGATAAAAAGTCGTTTTCTGCCCTAGCGACTGACATCCGCTAGCCGTCATCGTATTTTGAATGAAATTCGTACTCAGATAACTATTCATATGGGGGATTTTTCTCAAGGGTACTTTGTTCCGATCATTTAGCGTTCGGTTTTTGAGATTCCAGTCTGTGCTTTTTTAACACTTTCATGTTCCTACCTGCATGTATGAAGGAATGTTGCAAATTTCAGCAACTCGACTTTATTACTCCATTTCACCTGTACTTCAATTGGGATTTGATTGTAAAGCGATATCAGGTAAAATTTGAATGTCTTCTATGTTCATTGCTCCATTGTTTTGTTTCGAGCTTGTATTGTGCATATACTGCATAGATATGATTGATAGTATGATATGATAGATATGCAGTTTTTGAATTGTTACATCTATGCAGCTATGGTTTACGGACTACTTGATTTTTCCTCAGTGGTCCTACCGCGATGGGTAGAGACAGACGGTTAGAGAACGGGTGAAAGCCTCAGGACTAATACACTTTACTTCTTGTTTTGCTTCATTTTCTTGGAGAGGAGAGGGACCCACGAGAGTTCGCAGAGGCGGTTTAAAGGGCTGAGTTCAAGTAGTTCGTGGAGCGGGGTTCTCACGGAGCCTTCTAATTCGTTCCCCAGATGATGCGAAAAAAAGTGTTGGAAACTGCAGAAGAAAGGGAGGCTAGACGTTGATGGTGTGCCAGAGTTGAACGGAGCTGGTCGAATCCAAATTCGAGAATTTGAATTGCTCTATCATATCGTCAAATGACAGCGACGGCAGTTTGCGGCAGTACACAGCTCCAGAAACCCCAGCTCCCTCGCTCAGCGCTCCACCCTCTAGTATTGTTTAACCTCCCATCCTTCTCCAACTTCTGCTCCCTTACTCCTGGTCTCCGGGGCGCCCCGTAACCGAATTTCGAAGTTGTGACACTTTTCGCCTAACTAGGTGCGCGGCCCACTCACTGCGGCTACTCCTACACTCACCTAAACACATGCCCCAAGATGAAACCGGTGCGGTTCTTGCTGTCGAATGCGAAAGTACTGGTGCGGAGTGGGACCGCAGTAAAGAGAAAACAAAAAAGAATTTGTTGAAAACTCCTTAGAGGCTTGCTCACCCTCCTGGTGCAGTTGTGCTAAAGCAATGAGAGAGGTATGCGCGGTGGGCGAGTGATAGCTAATGTGGGCTTCGTGCATTGTCACCCATGCTTCACATGGATGCGTCAGACATTTTACTTTCATTCGCAATTAGCGGCATTTTGAGTGCGATTTGGTCTATGTAATTTGCGGGGCCAGTCGTTATAATATTCAGTGATTTTATCCCCTTGAACAGGTGTGGTACCGAATAACTTACCCAGAGGGATTTTTTGTGACAGTATCGTGCGTAGCTAAACTCGTAATGTAGTATCTTGACTAGAGTGATGGTAATATTGCGTATATGAGAAGTGAGATTGTAACACCTGAAAAATGCTGCTCTAATACAGTTTATTAATCTGTTTCAGTTCTGGCGGTTGATCACATCGTTCTGCTTCTTTGGATCTTTTGGCTTTAGCTTCCTCTTCAATATGATATTTACATATCGGTATTGCATGATGTTGGAAGAAGGCTCGTTTCGTGGTCTCGTTTCGTGGTCGAAGAGCTGATTTTGTGTATATGTTTCTTCTCGGAGGAATTTTAATGGTTTGATATTGAATGTTTCTTTTTTATTTATTTATTTTATTTATTTATTTATTATTCCATGATGTGCTACTTCGAGGCGCACCATCGGCAACAACCAGAAAAACAAACCGAACCGTGTCAGGATAACTAGAACAACAACAAAACAAACAAAACAAACAGTACACCCTGAACATAAGCACTCGTGGGATGACCAGTAAATAATATTGAGCAGGGCAAAGGGAAGAATTAGCTGAACAAAGTAGGAACAGCCCGACTCTCATGAAGCACCGAAGAGCAGAGACTATGGATAAAAACCATAAAGACAGAAAGAAACCGCTGGAGAACCAAGGGCCACCATCGTGTCGATAAGCTGAAGAGTGGACCGCCAAGAAACCCCAAAACAAAAATCACCTTTCAAAGCAAAGAAGGATAAGGACATTTGAGACTTCGAACACCCTCACAACAAGGCACAGCAGTGCCGGCGCCTGTTCCAGAAAGAAATTTTTTGTTTTATAGAGCTGCATATTTTAGTTCATCGGATTTTATGCCGATGTCTACGTTACTGAAGGACTAATGGATAAGGTTTTCACCGTTTATCAATCCTTTTTGGGACGTGCCATGCATTTTACTTCCACTAAGAATTGTAGTGGCATTTGAATGCGATTCGGCCGCTACGTTGACTTTTGTGGACCAGCCGGTGTGCACGTCAGCATCGTTAACTTTCCAGAGGATCGCAAGTGCGAACCGAAGCACCGTCGCCGCTGTTGATAATTTACACCAACGAAGAGAGGTTTATTTGCTACAGCACGGAACAGTTCACCTTCCGGTTTTCAGTTGTGTGACTTATGGGGAGAACCCGGTGTGAGATTTTCGAACATCTAGAGTAATTGAGGGCGTAATGAGGCATTGTGTTCCAATGAGGAGAGAGGTCATTTGATGGGCCTCTCGGAAATTTTGGGAACTTCATCGAAAAAGCACATGAAATAAGCAGAGGTACAGAATCTGCCCTTTCTCAAGTCATATTGCCCTTCCTACCGTTCGCCATGGAAGTCTTGGAGAAAACGAAACGGCTGATCTCAGCAAATACATTAAATTCTTTAGAAGTAACCATTTTGGACGGTGTGGGAGAGGTCGAATGGGTGGCTCTCCCTCCGTAAAACTGATGGTGGTGGTGAGGGTCGTGAAGTTCTGGGGAGGGGAGGAGGCTCCTTTTGGCCTGTGTACATTATTATATGGCTTTCACATGCACCTCTGTTAATTCTCAATTCTAATCGGCGATTGTTTTTTGGAGTGGGCATGAAAATCCAGAAGAGACACTGATGTGAAGGTTTTCAGATTATATGCGGTATCTTTGTGCAGATGGTATTTCTTGGTCAGGCATTCACAATAATGTTAGTGTACATATGGAGTCGTCGCAATCCTCATATTCAGGCAATTTTTTCTTGTTTTGCCTTTTTACCGATTTTGCATCTCTAAGATTTCTCAACTGTCTAATTAGATATCAGAACTAAGAAGTATTTTAGATGAACTTCTTTGGAGTGCTGTCGTTCACCGCTCCATATTTACCTTGGGTTCTTCTGCTGTTTTCTCTTTTATTGGGTAACAACGCAATCGTAGACTTTATGGGTAAGTCACTTCATTTCTAATTTGCTCAAATATAGGCATCTTGTTGATATAAAAGAAAAATGGACACCGTCTGCCTACGATTTTGCTAACTATGGAACGAGACAGTTATTCAATAGAAATATTCTAGTATTCAAGGAATCATTGTCGAAATTCCGATGCTATATCAAAACCATTACATAGTTTATTTCATAGCTTAATTGGCAGTTATATTCCCTAACTAGTGATTAAAACCTCTTCGCACACAATGCCTGAATAGAATAGTAGAATTATAGGAATCGCTTGCGGTCACTTCTATTTCTTCTTGGAAGACGTGTTCCCTCACCAACAACATGGTATGCGTCTGTTGGTGACACCAGGCTGGCTGAAATGGCTCTTTGATGAGCGAACTGTCGAACCAGTGACGGAAGACGAGCGACCAGGTGGATTTGGGTGGGGTGTAGACGCTGAGTGAAGTCTGCGATGTTTTTGTGTTTTGAAAATCAGGCTTGAACATGTAGTTTTGATGGTCTGCTAAGGTCTGGAAAACCGTTGCGCTACATTGTAAATGGTTATCGAATAGGATACATTCGCATTCAGCCTCTTTTTCCAGTTATGAAACAGGTATCTTTTCTTTCCAATCTTCCCCTAATTCAGAAGAATGATTTTGGGCCAGTTCTAGATGAAAACTACTCGTTTGCTGTTTCCCGTTGTCGTGCCTGTAACGGTTAGGGTTTGGCCATTGTGCAAGGGTACCGTCCTCTGCTTTGCGTCCATCAGAGGACGATCATGGCATTATGCAACTATGTGAAAAATTAAGGGGCAGTTCAGAGAGCTAATCAATAAGAAGAGCGCGTTTTTGTTGATCAATCGTACGTATCTGGCCTGATTTACAAACTCCATATCGAAACATAAATTGTCGAAATCATTCTCATTTGGCGACTTTTCCTCTGTGACGCTAGATTTCTACCTTGATGCCTGATGTTTGCCGGTCTTCTTTTGTTTTTTTTTTCATTTTTTGTATAGCCCACATCACCAAGTAGATCTTTTGAGCTGCCGGCAATTGACGCGCGCGGTCATAACGCGTCGCGATCAATTGCTGGATTTGCTCTGCCTCTCTAGTTCAGCTTTTTGCCTGTTTGTCTGCCCAACATGGGCATTTGCTTAGATCATACGACTTTTTTTTCAAATCTTATAATTTCGGATTCATTTAAAACGGCATGGACCATATTACGTGATATTGATGTGTTCGGTGTGCACTGAATTGCATTTAATAGATTCGTCGTTGTAACTATTTATTTTTTTCCACCTGCACAACGGGGTATTAGGAAGTTGAAGAGTTTCCATTCTAAACTATTTATTTGTTCAGCTGATTGTTGAAGTGTCCAGTCATTTTGACGGACCGCACTGCACTTCCTCTTAAGAATTAAACTTTGAATGGTTTGTGGTTGTTTGTTTACAAGAATAAAATTCGTGGTATATGCAGTAACCTAGATTATCATGTTAAAGGGTTTGGAATGGGAAGATTTGATTGTTCACGAATGAAATGCAGAAACATTATGAAATATTTATTATGGGTAAATCTCTAACACAAAGCCATAAATGAAAATTGTTCACAGATGCTTCATTTTTCTGATTGTGACGCTTTCTTCTTCGGTCTTCGGTTTTTCGACGAAGGTTTCTTCTTTGGTTTTCTCGTTTTTCTCTTCAGTTCTGAAAAAAAATGGCATACTTTGTTGCCTACTTGATATGACAAGTGACTAGCCGCGAAAAAATCGATATTGTGTGTACTTTTGATACGATTGATGCTATTGATTTTCCACGTGTTATTGCCCATATGTTGCTAAGTCTGTATTTACGGCAGGTCCAGCCATGGGGAATGTAAATTGAGCGACTAATCTGAAATGAAGCATCCAAAATGCCGTTTAGAGCGCGTGGATTTTTGCGTGTGAGTTTCACGCACGATTGGTGCGCGCGGTCGCGATTCTGTAACTTCTACTTGCATTGTTTATAGTCTGTGTTTTACTAACGCGATTCGATATTGATCTGCAGCGATGCAAAACGTGAAAACGAGGAAATAAGAATCTCATTCCACGGTCATTTGCCGTCGAAGTGTAGGTCGTTAAGCCCGTGACAACTGCGAGCAACCACGATGGTGAATTATTAATTGCACGACGAGAGACTACATGGGTATGGACTTCACATCATACATAATTGTAAAAGATACCCTGATCGTGGTGCCTCATTTTCATCACGTTGAATCTTTGGTGCTTGTGATGATGGTCGTTTTTTCCGTGGTCGAGTTTTCTCACCAGGCTCCTAAACGAAGTTCATTCTGAATCTAGCGCTGAAATTTTCACAACATTTTTGTTCATTGGGTTGTGATGGTAGTGGAAGGCTTAGTCTAAATTAGGTTTCCAGAAAAAAGAGTGGGCGTGGTTGCGACGCGGTCGCGTTGCGATTACGCGGTCTTGGTGTGTAGGAAGGAATCGCATGAACATTATGCTTATCCGAGAAAGTAATTAAACATACAGATATCTAAATGGCATAATAATGCAGTAGAAATCCCTTTTGATAATAAATAGTGCTTCCCTGCTTTGGATCTTTTTCATAGCCGCTACAAGAAAAGAGTACAGTCTTACGGTCATTGACTGTCGCCGTCGGCTCGATTGGTTTGAAGAAACACTGAGCTGTCGAGCCTTCTGTGTACCCCAGAGTGAAATACAAAGATTCGAGTTCAGAAGGTAGTCCGCAAGCTAAATATCTGCCTTAGAAATGTTAGAAATGTGAAAATAATTCGAAGAAATATCTCAACCGATAGACCAATAGAATCGCTTCTTGTGAAGGTAAACCTAGTCAGCGTTCCGTCAAGGGCCAAATGTCGCGTTCGCACTTTTAAGAGGTTTACGAACCTCCTTTTCCTCGGGCTCTATATGACCCCGCTGCCAACACCGATAGGGTAGGTCACCTAAGAGGACGCCACCTCCCCCCCCTCCCACCTCCACCCTCGCCATCTTTTGCTTCTCAACTTTTGACTTCGGTTGACCATTCGACATGCTCTAACTGCGCTCTCTTTTTTCCTCCAAAATGGTAGTGGAGTGGAGAAGGAAGGGGTGGCGGGCTGGGGTGGGGGGTTTGGTTGAATGTGCAGCAGCAAAGGGAAAGTGTTTTTCTGGAGCTGTGCATTATACCAAAACCATCAAAAAAGGGCGTGAAACGGCCATTTCTCCCACACCACCCCTTCAACTTCCATAAGTACAACAACCGTTTCGCACTTTTAAAGCGATTTACCTCGCTTCACCTCAAACTATGGTCCTCTCCCAACACAACGAATATGACCACTATCCCCTGTTCGCTAGCTTAAACGGACGGTTGACCCTGGTTCCACCCACGGTTCGCCTAGTGGGCGTGGTTGGATGTTCCAGTGTGGAGTCAGAGCAGTCAACCAATCAGAGGCGCCACGTCCATACCTTACGGCGTCTTTTTTCTAAAGGCCGGCCTCGATTTCGTACCGCTTCACCCAAACTCACCTGTGCTAATCAAAATAGTTTGCTTTTTTTATTGTAATAAAGGAAATAAAAGGATAAAAGCATTTGCCGTTGATCAGTCCCTTTTTGGGATGCGGCACGCATTCTTCTTCCATTTGTACATTCGTAGTGGCGTTTGAATGCGATGTGGCCTATACAATGACTTGCGGGGGCCAGCCGATGTACAGGGTGCGCCAAAATTACGGAGACAGCGACTTCGAGTTGCCTAGGATGAGCAAGGTGCAATTCTTTGAAAACAAAAATGCAGTGACGTGCACAGTCCCATTCTGAATCGTCGACATCCATGCAATTTTTGAAATTCCTTGGTTTGTTTATACGGGTCCTCAGAAACATCGAGGAACCATCGACTGTGGCACGCAATGTGGCGAGTAGGACTCGTCAAGCTCATTTTAGAGCGGTTTCTTCAACGAATCCCTAGACATAATGTGTTTTATGCAAGCCTCAGCTTCTAGAACGGATCCGACAGCGTACCCTATCGAGCTCAGATCTGAAATGCTGTTCTACCACCGTTTAAGCCGACAAAGTCGAAAAAATCGGTTCTGCATCAATGCTGCACTAGTACTGAACCACCCTTGCCTCGTAAACGGGAGCTCCTACTTGATGGAAGGCCCAGCAACGATTTTCAAAGTGAAAATAAACTCAGGATAGCAATGGGCTCTGATAAGTCCAAAAGAGCCCCCCTGATTCCTATCTCTCGTGACATCCAGTGAAACCAGCGCGTCAACTACCTGCAAATTCTATCGCACACAATCCTTAGATTGTTCGTGGTCGCCACAGAAACACGCCCTTCTCATCCAGAATGACTGCATTCAGCTCCTTGTCCCCTGTACCATTTGGAGCATCTATTGATAGTGCTCGGGTATACACCAAAACGATGATAATTGTCGCGTGCCAAAAACCCTCAACGTCGAAGTCCAATGATTTAGGGACGGTGTCAGTATCAGTCAACCGCTGCAGCTACCATAGATTTTGGTGGTTGAACAAGGTAAGCATAAACAATTCTACACCACAGTACCCAAAACTAGGACAGAAGAAAACAGCATCTGTGAATATCAGTTCAAATTGTTTGCTCATGCGTTGTCTCCGTAATTTTGGCGCACCCTGTGTCAAGTCAGTGTTTTTTATCCTCCCAGACAAGTCTGGTACCAATTAACCGACCCCGGAGGGATGGAAGGCTTGGTTGGCCCGGGACTCACGACCCAGGATTTGATCCCCGGACCGCTCGCGTGGTAAGCGTGCCACTTGCCACTACACCACTTCCGCCCTTGTATTTAATAGCATTTATTATTTCACTGCACGTAAATTATCTGGATATCTCCAGCTTCCTTTTCAAAAAATACATTACACTTACCTCAGGTGATATCACTTTATACTGAAAGATCTGCTCGTGGGCATAAGAAGGACTGTTTCCAGAAAGCATTTGTGTGTTGATTTCTTTTCCGTTGAAGAAACTGTATTTGCAAGAACTCTGGAATTGCTGACTTCACCGGAAATCAATAATTAGACTGCTAAATAATTGTATTGCTTTATATGAATTGGACTGCACGCTAATTGTTAGATATTTAATTTATTATTTTTTGTCAATTATTAGTGTTGAGCCTCACTGAATTTAACAGTCACTGACACCGAATGAATGCTAATTCAGAGGTCCTAATGGAGCGGTAGGCGAGTTACGTTCAAAGGAGGATTCCACGATAAGGTTGAAGGTCGAAGGAAGGGAAACATACCTAGTGGAAAGGCAGCCCCCCCCCCCTCGAGGGTGCGAACCGACACGCAATTCGTAGGGAATGGTATTCTTAGGCGACCTAGTATGGCCCTCCTCGCGCCGCTATCACCGCTGCCCGCCCACCCCTCGCCGTCTGGCTCTAGTCGCCCAACAGAGAGAGAGCGTGAGCGTTGACGAGGTCGACACCGCTGAGATAGGCCAAAGTGCAAGTCAGCGGGC
This sequence comes from Ostertagia ostertagi, assembly GCA_036418205.1. Lineage (NCBI taxonomy): Eukaryota > Metazoa > Nematoda > Chromadorea > Rhabditida > Trichostrongylidae > Ostertagia > Ostertagia ostertagi. Next base: position 15,528 of record MU872806.1, on the reverse strand, counting down.
AGAAAACGGGTCCCATTTCTGGTTTTGGCCATTTCCCATGTTTTTTCTTCATGTCGGCACCACGGACCACCTCTCCTTGATTTCTCATTGGCTGCTTTCTAATAGTCATTGCTGCCTTTAGTGATCAGATTCCACGGGGAGAGGGTGCAGGCCACGCCCATATGATCAATGTGATTTTGAGGATACTTGGTTTTTTGGTTTAATTCATTACTGATGGATACAACATTGAGTTTCTGTGGTGAACGCATGCAATCATTGCCGCGATCAGAGTAGCAACCGGCAAGCACGGCGCTTACTGGAACGTATAGAAAATATAAAGATTCCTTCAAATTTTTTTTATTTTTCGAAGAGTTAGCGTTGATAATTATAACTTATTAAATTAGTAAAGATCTGAAACAGTGAACCTTTTCGATACGACGTGGCAAGCCTCTAGCCGACTGGATCTTCACCATAAAGCCGTAGCTTTTGCCGATCTAAACTTCAGCAGAAGATTACCAATTCACAATGCTTTACTTATTTTTTATGACTGCTCAACTATATTAGGCTATAAGCTAGGAGATACCCTTCGTATCCGGCGTGATGCGAGTCCGCTGCAGACTTCACAACACAAATGACGACAGCCTCCACAAAATGTAATGTTTTCTGCCAATGAAATGATTAGCCTGTTGCAGTTGTATTCTATCAGTTGTCACTAATTACAACTATCATTTACCAACTATCAGCTATCACTATGAACCACTAATTATCAGATTATTGGAGGCCGTCGTCACTTTGTTGTGGAGTCTGTAGTGCAGACTCCTCTAGCCGCCGGAAACAAGGTGGTCTATAGTTTAGGCAACAGGACGCGTGCAGCTGGTACTTCCCCAGATAAATGACGACACTGTTTTTGTAGAACTCGCTCATTGTAGCAGTCAACCCGGCGCTCGAAAGCACAATAAAAGATAGTATGGTTGAGATTTTGTTGGAGTGCGCCACGCACTCCGGGTGCTTCCGAGTGGATTATTTCATTTCTTTTTCATTTTTACTTTTTGTCCGGTTTTTTGCCGACCCCTTAGTTTGGTCCTAGAATAGCAGCGTCATTGATCGCTCGATGGCGTCGCGTTCGATTTGGCGAGATCAACAGCGATTGATTTACAAGATCACGTGAACGGAATGAAGAGGAACGGAAGCAATGCTGGTAAGTTATCCTACAAGTATTACTATTTTTCGATGTTTTCGCTATCGCAATACGGGGGGGGGGACAGTTGGTGCAATAGTTCGTGCCGCCCACAGTTTCCCCGTTTTTGCAGCAAGATGGAGCTCCGGGATCCATGAACCGTATCGCTTTCACAACAGCCGTGGAGCCTCCTTATCTGGTAAAAATCGGGGTTTTTGTGGCCGTCACGTAATATTGTACGAAGTTCCGACCCCTTCGATCCATATTGCTTCGCTTGGACGGGACCCATCCAGGCGACGCCTTCGTGGGACTGTGTCCCCTCCGTCTATTTTGAATTGCCTTCCAATGAATTTTTCTGTTTCTTTTTTACGTTTCTGTTTCATCGCTTCTATTTCTGTCATTTTATAACTGTGCAAGGTTGTAAGAATTGATTTCAAAAAACCAGAGAATTTGACTTTGTTTTGGTTGTATAAATTTTTGATGTCTTTATTCTCTCCTTATATTTGTTTATGGTGACCCTTATTTTCTCTCGTGCTTTCTTTTCCTCGTGAGATTCTTAAGCGATTCTTCCAACATTAATTTTAGTCGATTCTTCTTTATGTGCCCTTTATTTGCCCATCGCTTTGATGCAATGTCCATAAATGCCCGTCTGGACCATTCCATCTTCGGGGGCTTCATGCTGTCCGTTGCGCTAACGTCCACTTAATAGGTCACCAGGTCCCTACTAGGCTATTAGGGAATGGTTGCGTCATGCCCGAAGAGGGGGGGGGGCTCAATAGTGGTCTTATCTACAATCATGACGTAAAAGAAACGTCCGCTGATTCGGAACTTCGGGCTTGTTCTTGTTAGTTTCCCTCTCTATCGTCCTCTCCCCCCCCTCCAGGTCCGATAACGCGCCGTGTGGGAAGTGTTCTCAGTTTATATTATAGTATAGCAGTTGGGAGTTCCAATTGCTAGTTAGCGCCCATTACAGTCCCTATAGATTACGCATTATTTATTTATTTATTTATTTATTATTGCACTCAAGGTGCGCCTAATACAATCGGCGTATGTACGAATGCAAAGTTAGCTGCTACAATACAAAAATAAAGTAATTGTTGTCATAACACTCGCCTAGATTAGCGACCTGACTGAATCGAATGTGTATTTAGGAAAGAATGAATTTGCCAGCACTGGTGACCCTTGAAATTAAATGTGAATGAGAAGCCTCTCTCTATGTTTTATTTGCTATTATTATCAATAATGTAATTAATGATTCAATATTCTGTAGGATTCCCACTCCTGCTACCCTAGGCCGATGTCAGACTTTGCGAATCGCGCGATTCGCTAGCGTCCGCGGTCGCGTTGCGGTACCAGCCAATTGAGTGATTCACTGGCCGCGACGCGACCGCAGACGCTAGCGAATCGCGCGATTCGCAAAGTCTGACATCGGCCGTAATAATTTCCTACACTTTCCATACACCCTACATTTTGCGGACAGACGGACAATGCACCGACATGCGCAGTTCACATCGACAAACAGACACATCAACACCAAGCTCATGCTTAAAAATGAGCTACAGAAGGACAACATTTTTGGTCGTGCCGCTCATGTCGTTAGGGGGGCATTCAACTGAGTGAACCACTTCCAGTACTCAGGACTGAGCCTTAGGGAGGAGGAGAGGGGGATCCTGTGGGAGAATGTGAGCAATTTTTGTTCACCCTGGGTCTTCTGGGCAGAGACCTTGTATCACCTCATCACGGGTTTTGAATGCCGTGTTGCGAATGTCCCCCCCCTAATGTAAGGACCTTTTTATATTGCCAATTTATTCCCTGATAGCCATTAATTTCCCTTACTGTTGAGGCAGCGTTCTGGCTCAGCTGGGGGATATGGAGCATACTTCTTGACAGCAATCTTTTTAAGATGCAGCACTCACAAATGGCGGACTGTTGTTTAAGAGATCCAAAATTTGGTGGTCTACTCTACCGTCAGAGAGGGTCGACACCGTTTTCCTTCGGAGAGATTGGTGGTGAGTTCGTTTCCTTTTTTATATCAATAAACTTTACTTGGAATATCTTCAATGGCAACTAGGTAAATAAATATGCAAGTGATCAGGAGTCCTTGGAACCCGTACCTTCATTAACCCAATCCGAACTACGCAGCGGAAATCTTACCCACAAGCGGTAATAGCCAGTTGACTTACGATTTGTTTCGGATCATCAACATATTCGCCGAGTAGCTCTTTTCCTGATGAGTTGCATGGTGATAGAAGTACAGAGAGTTCGCCAAGTTCATTTCCTGTAAACATTTGATAGAAACCCTAACGACATAAGCAGTTTGCACGACAACGCGATGTTGTTCAAGTAAGGCAGAGGTGCCTAATGTCGAAGCAAAGTGAAGAAAGTCAGAAGGAGTCAAAAACCCGAGAAGTAGGGCCCTGATTTGTCCGTCAGTACGAGTTCACGGCTTAAACTGCCTATTTTACTGTCCTGATAGAATATAACTATAAAACGATTAGAAGATACAGCTGCTAAAACTGGAATGCACTTGCGAAACGAAAGTCGAAGGGTAGGCATAGCGGTGCCACAAAACCCCACAGGCAGTACGGTTTTGAGGCGGTGCACTTTTAATGTCGGAGCTTAAGGCCGATGTCAGACTTTGCGAATCGCGCGATTCGCTAGCGTCCGCGGTCGCGTTGCGGTACCAGCCAATTGAGTGATTCACTGGCCGCGACGCGACCGCAGACGCTAGCGAATCGCGCGATTCGCAAAGTCTGACATCGGCCTAACATGTGGTGCAGCTAGCGCACCTTTCGCTGAGAAAATGCCAGCTTATATTTGAAAAATCTCCAGAAATCTTGACCTTGAGCGTCCGCGATGGGGTACGTTTTCCTCTGAATCCATCAAATAGGCGAGTGGTTGCAAGAAGACGATCGCTGAGCCCAGAAAAGTTTTTGAATCTGGTGCTTCGTAAAATGGGTCGCGTTCCTAGAAATATTTAGAATTATTCTATAAAATTATTAGAAATGCGGAATAGAACTTTGGAAAAATCAAGAAGAGAGACACATTAGATTATTAAGTCATTTTTGGTCCGAGGGTATTAATAACAGTCACTTTTAATTATGGTAAACACTGAAATCTTCACTGTCGGCATGTTTTTAAATAGTCCCGCAGGTTTCCAGCTTCAACACTAATGATAGTGAACGATGTTCTCTATCTCTAGTCACGAACAGAAAATTGTTACTTAAGCGAGAGAATACAATAGTGTTGTGCACCATGAATACACGAACCACTTCGAAGGCAGTAGGTCAGTGGCCCAATGAATCGAATATGTGGCGTTTATTACCAGAGGTGCGCTCCCTGCAGCGTACTGGGTGCCTAATTCCTTTCTGAGCTCCGCCACGGCCTGTGCCCCCCCCAGCCGCAGCGTCCTTCATCTATCGTTTTGATGAGGAATTCCGCTGTGAGTGCGTATCCTATAACTTTCCCATGGAACTTGTTACCAATCAAAGCATGGCCTTTGCTAGTATGATGGTGGCTATCGGTTTAACATGTGCAAAAGACCTCTCAGTTATTGCTAGCTCGTCCATTATCGGAGGTCAACGGGCAAAGAAAGGGGTCCCATTTTGCGCGTTCTCGACGGATTTCTTGCTTTTTTCGCCACTGGAGCATTACTCACCTCCGCTTCCACAATGAACCACTCCAAGTCTTATCGTAATCCCTCGCTTCAACACAGAAACCCACTTGACACCCTTTCACTCCCCTTTCAGCTTCCACAAGTGAGTTTTTGTTCCACAACTTCTCATGTTCTTCACAAGTATACCCCATATTTCCAAACCATTATTGCCGAAGGTGAAAACCCCGCTGGCTGGTTGCTTTAGCAGGTCAACGTAATTCTGCCATGAAAGTAGGCGGTACATATATAGTTTTCCGCTAGAAAACGTCAGTAAGCTGCTATAATCGCGCGGTAAAGAAAACCAGAAGTCTAAGGAAATTTGCCTAAACGCCCGCAACCAAAAGGACTTGGTTCCACTCTGTTGAAGAGTTTGGACCGGTCTGAAGTCATTACCGTAACGTTTTGCTCTGCTTCTTGCTAACACAAAGAAGATCTATGTCTACGTGCTCCGACGAGCGCCGGGAACAAATCGTAGACGGCAGAGAAACAGCGAAGGAGCATCTAAAGGGGGCTGTAAGCTCTAAGGTGCACATGCTTCCGACAGTGATAATTACGGTTAGCAGTCTAGAACGGTTGCATAGGCTTACCGGCTGCATCATCAGCTGTGACACTTCCACATTCCACACGCTATCCTGTGGGCAGTGTCAATCAACAAAACTCCGGCGGTTTGAAGGTGAATTTGAATCGACTATTAAAGTACAGATACCCGGTAGCTGCTGCCGATTCTGCTATCTACAGGGTGGTCCAAAATTATGAGGACCGCATATGCGCGCAGTTATATCCACTTTTTTCCGTATCGCTCCATTTTCATCTCGTTTTCTGTGCACTATGTGAAAGAGTACATTGTCTTCTTCCTAATGAAACCAAGTTTCATGAAGTTCTCAAAACTAGTGAAATAACTACTTCACTTTAAGTCAGTCCTCAAATTGAACTCACTAGGGGCTCTGGCACGTTATATCTAGCAGTAGTATAACCTATCAGTGAAGCCCAAATGAGCAGCCTTTCAACTCTTTAATAAGTTCGAAACCACCACAGATGGGAAATTCGGGTACTGGAAACTTACAGTTAGCCCCAGGATAATTATAAGATGCAGAAACTAGGTCTCCCCTTGTCAACTTTCGTACTCCCAAAATGAAAAAATTGATGTGAAAACCCAGCCAGACACTCTAAAGACTCCACATCTGTAGTGGATAGAAAGCCACACGAGTAGTCTACTTAGACTTCTTACAGGACCGAGCACCCAAGAATAAAGCAAAAATTCTCTAAAAAGCGATTTTTCGAGTTCGTTGCTTTCGAAGAATTGTTACAATGGAACCTTCCACCTGATAGCTCTAGATTTCTGTATTTCACACCCTGGATGCAAGCGCAAATAAATGCAACACAAAAGTTTGATTCCCTGAAGAAGCAAAGAGCAGGCCTGGAAACATTTAGACACGCCTCAGTTGCGTGCCAGCGCACGCGCCATCCATCTTCATCTGAAGGCTCGTGTAAACGCGGCAGGTGGCAGATCTCAATTCTATTCTGGAATTACTTTGAGGTAAGAGTTACAAATACTTCCCTGAAGTTGGTTTGTTCCATCAAGCTACTATGCGTTTTTAACGACACAATGTCTTGGTCCTCATAATTTTGGACCACCCTGTACATTCGGCGAGAGCCCATGGTTGCTCCATGACCCAGCCGACGCACAGCGATGTGGGATCTCGTCTAGCGCCAAAGGCCAGATATAGGCCAAGTAAGAGCTCCTCCGCAGTTCTTGGGTTGTTCCTTTTTCCACTGATGGAATATTTATTATCTCAACTTCCATTTTTGGACATCAAGTTTCCGATCAGCTAGTGCCCTTTAGATTAGTTAGTGTCAATTTTTAGATCCTAGCCTCGCCGCGCTACCCTTTGAGCTCAAGTGGCCTAATGCTTAGTTTGCTATCGTCAGTTGTTAAATCATATTTCTGATTAAATTCATTGTCATGAATCATATTTATTAAATATGTTTAAAAAAAAATTGCAAACCTTTGGCATATTCCAATCTTCGCCATCTATTTTATTTTCGTACATTTCCTGCATACCGTAGTAACGATTCATAAATCTCGCTTTTTCCCACATAAAGCGTGTGTCCTCAGTCAAATTGTGAACATTGACCCAGATCTGAAGTCAGAAAAAAGTGTGAATGGTTTCGGTATAGGTACGAATGAATTGGATCTGACCTCGGTTAGGCCTTCATGAAGTCCTCGCATTTCCGGTGAAACCAATACCAACTCGAATTTCACATTTCGTTTCAATTCGACCCCCAGCCATCGCATTGGCCCGATAGACTAATGGCATCATCGAGATTAGCTCTTCTTCGAGAATCATTGTCAGCTGAAATTAGGATCTCTACTCTCCTATAGGCGTTGAACCAT
>MU872803.1:1873-16286 GCA_036418205.1 Ostertagia ostertagi | reverse complement strand
CAGCGTCTGGATTTCAGCGATCGCGCGAGGCGAAGAAGATGCGATGGGGCGACCCGCGTGGAAGGATTTGATACGTGGCCGACAGATAAGATTCAAGTCTATGGATGAGTCATTGATTGATTCCTGACGCGTCGCGGCGCGTGCGTCCCTTTGCGAACGTGCTACCAATCGCGTCTTCGCAAAATAGCCGATTCTCAAAGTATGAACGGGGCCTTAGGAAAAAAAAAACTAAAGGATAAAGCATTTGCCGTTGATCAATCCCTTTTTGGGATGCGGCACGCATTCTACTTCCATTTGTACATTCGTAGTGGCGTTTGAATGCGATGTGGCCTATACAATGACTTGCGGGGGCCAGCCGATGTACAAGTCAGTGTTTTTATCCTCCCAGACAAGTCTGGTACCAATTAACCGACCCCGGAGGGATGGAAGGCTTGGCGACTCACGACCCAGGATTTGATCCCGGACCGCTCGCGTGGTAAGCGTGCCACTTGCCACTACACCACTTCGAAGATTGAACATGAGCAGTGAATTTTGCCCGCATCCCTGCTATCTTTCCGTCCTATGAAGAATGCATTGGAATACGCCGAGTTTTGGGTCAATGTTTCTCTTTGAATGGGTACTCATCAAAAACAACGTGGGTGGTGCTAATCAGCCTATTGGAACGATGCCCACTGCGAATGAGTGTTTAACCCTTTGACGACAATGGCACCCACCGGTGGGTGCCACTATGTTCGTCGCGTGGGACAATGGCACCCAATGGTGGGTGCCACCTTAAAATTTCCTTCTTTGTGCATTTAAAACATTTGTAACACCCCAATAATTATAAGCAAGTTCCATAATATCTATGGCTAGCACGACTTACAGAAATGTTTACTAAGAGCTAATTTATACACCAGATTAGTCCCCCGTCAACCGCCGGGACCTTCCTTTCCTGCGCAAGCTTTCTATCCTCCGCTATGGTCCCTTCCTCCTGTGACACCAACACCTGGAAGTGACGCGTATGCAACACAATGGTGTTTCATACAGTAGAAGGGACACAATCATGATATGACGGTAGATTTTTCGCTTCCCTTCCTCATCCTCCCTTCCTCTCTCCACTGCCCTCCAGCTGCCACTGCAGCACCATGTGGAATGAACGGAAGTGTGCTAAGCAGGTGTTTATATAGCCCTAAGAGTGTTATCACAACTATCCTGCTACAAAACATTGATATCTCAAATCCTGTAAGCTACCCGATTTGTTAGCGGTTTGTTTATCATAAATTATGTATACGAAGTTATACATGTGAGCTGCGCTTAGTTTTATTACTACTTACTTTATTACATGCAGCCCGCATGCGAAAAAGAGAAGGAAACAATCACAATCACAAATACAGCACAAGGACCGGGGAAAGTAGAAAAAAACGCGATATAACTTCAACCTAACTGGTGCAACAGGATCGATGAGAGAATCTCACTTGACACAATGAAAATAAAAAGGGACCGTGCTTTTGAATTTGGGGAAAGTAGCCTGAATTTCAACTACTTTGGTTATTTTCAAGTACTCCATGCCGGCACGAAACGTGAAGAAACTGCGCCCTATTAATCGATCTCGGATGTCGAGATGAGATTCGACCCCCTCTCGGATGGGAGAGAAGCATGATAACTGTAATACTCAATTATGTATGATGCGAGGTTGATAGACAATATCCTATCATATACTATCTACATGACAGCAGATTTTCTAACAGTGCCGTACATGCTAATCAGTGGAAAAAGCAAAACGCAACTTTTATTCTTTGTAAACATGATGCGTAGCGAATTTGTGTATTGCACAAGATGCATGCACTATTTTTCCTGTACAGGATTGGATTTTGTGTGGAATGGAACATGATTCCTGCTTTTTACAATATTTTCCCTTTATTCGTGGCGGTAAACCAGTGTTGGCAGCCGCAATCGCAGCCACGACTCATGATCCATTGCGTCTTGTGCAGACAACAACGACGTCGCCGACGAAGAATAGTGCGCGCGCCGTGGCGACTACTCTAGCCTTCGGGGATGCTTCCCCCAACGATAATGGTAGGGGGACGCGTCCCCGAAGCTCGGTGGGCGTGGCCTCTCCCCGAATGAGCTTCGGGGAAGGATAGCATACGACTTAGGGGACGCGTCCCCTTACCCGAAAGCATAGCATACGGCCCACAGTCGAAATCTGAGATTGGGGTGGGCATGTCACCGTAACAGACGTGCACTTGATAGAAGTTGCGTGGATAAGCTGTTGCCAGCATACTTTGCTGATATAGCGATATTTGTTGAGACATACAGCTTCCATCAAGTGCGCGGCGATTGTCACGTCATTTTGTGTTTTACGCCTACCCCAAATTCGGATATCGAATGTAACTTGATATCACAACAGTGTACACTGCCACTCTTCCGCTAACTTTGCTCTTCTTGCCCACAATCCAGCTAGCCTAGCAGCTGTCACCCGCGGCGCGCCGAAACGGACAAACAGCCAATGGCGGAGGCACACTCCGTTCGCCGTTAGTCGTAAATCTCATCGCTTCAAGATAAACATAGGCGCTTATGCGCAAGATACGGGGATGTTGTGGTAGCAGTTCATTCAATACTGCGTGAAGCATGTCCTTTTCTTTGAGAATGGGAAAGAAGGTGAGTAGGCTAGTGTTACTCTCGTTTGAGCTCCTGCCCCTGCTAGGCTCAGTCCTAGAGGATGTCCCCGTATATTGCGAAGGTCCGACAGTAGATTAGGTTGGAGCAATCTGTTGAATGGATCAGGTTTCTTGTCGATCAAAATCGCTGAACAATAGGAGAATAGGAAATCACGACGACAACAAATAAGGCAGCTATGCTTTAGGGAAAAGGTAGGTTTTTATCGATTCGACCGGAGACGTCCAGATGCTTAATCACAATTGACCGTCGTTCTTATTCACAGCTCTTCTTCTTCTTCTTCTTCTTCTCCCTAGCGTTAGTCCCGCGCAGTCGCAGGGTCCGCTGTCTTTATCAGTCGTCGCCACTTCGCTCTGTCTAGGGCATCTTCTGCTGTGGCCGTGATTTCACTTCAGGTCCTTCTTGATTACGTCCTTCCACCTCTTCTTTGGGGCACCTCGCGGTCGCTTGCCTTGCGCTTCGAAGTCCATTACTTTCCTATGGTTGGTCACTGTGGCCTCCTTAGCACGTGCCCATACCATCGCAAACTCTGTTCCCGTACCTTTAGCTGGACAGAGGGCAGTTTGCATGACCGCTCTTTGATATTCGTTTCCTGACCCTGTACAATCGCGTCCAACCACAGGCCCATCTCAGCATCCTCATCTCAGCGGAGTGCAGCTGCCTTTCGTGATTCTTGTTCAGGGGCCAAGCACTCGCTGCCGTATAGCATCGCAGGCCTCACCACTGCCCGATACACCTTTCCTTTCAGTGTTCTGGAGCACCTTCGATCGCAGAGGATCCCAGTGGACTCCCTCCACTTCATCCAGGCCGCGTTGATTCGTGCCTTTACTGCCTGATCCACACTTCCGTCGGCTGCCAGATCGCTCCCGAGGTATCTGAAGTCCTCCACTCTTTCGATGATCTCTCCATGGCCGTCTACGATTGGCTCTAATCCCTCTTCAGAGCTCAGGAACTTGGTCTTCCGGACATTCAGCCGAAGCCCACCTTCTGCCAGCACTTCCTGCCATTTCTGCACCTTGCCCTGTAGTTCTTCTCTGCTTTCCGCTATCAGGGCGATGTCGTCAGCGTAGAGGATACTGTCTTTAATGGTCCTTCCATGAGACCTCCTCACCATGACATCAAGTGCAAGAGATGGCAGGAAACGGACTCAGATGACTGAACTTGGTGCACCCCAACCGTGATGTCCACTTCCTTCGTTAGGCCGTGTGGGGTGCGTATAGCTGCCTTCGCCCCATCGTACATGTCCTTCACCAGAGAGATCAGGTGTTCTGGCACATTCCGCTCCCTGAGCGCTCTCCATAGTACTGTTCGAGGTAGTCGGTCGAACGCCTTCTCCAGGTCGAGGAAGGCTAGGTAGCAGGGTCGGCGCTTTTCTCGGTACTTTTCCATCACTTGCCTCGCGATGAAGATGGCATCCGTAGTAGACCTTTCGGGCATGAACCCGAACTGTTCCTGGGAGATGGGGACCAGCTCCCGCAGTTTCGAGTCGACCAGTCGCTCGTACAGCTTCATTGTATGAGCAGTCAACTTGATCCCGCGGTAGTTGGAGCAGTCCATCGCGTCACCCTTCTGCTTGAAGATGGGGACGATAGTGCTTGTTCTCCAGGCATCCGGCATCCTTCCTTCGGTGGTTACCGTGTTCAGGAATTGGGTAAGCCATCTGATCCCGTACTCTCCGAGCGCCTTCCATGCCTCGATTGGCACCCATCTGGACCCACCGCCTTTCCAACCTTCATCTTCCTTAGTTCTTGACGAACCTCATCCTCTGTCCATAGTGAGATAGGGCCAGCCGTCGCCTCTGCTTGCGAGCTGTCTTTGTGGGGAACTCCTCGTTCAGGAGCGCTTTGTAGTACTCCTCCCACCTCCTCCTGACTTCAGTTGGCTTCCTCAGGATGGCACCGTTACTGCTCTTCACGCTCTTCACCACCCTAATGTCTTGGGTAGCCCGATGCCGGGCTTTGGCCCGTCTCTTGTGTTTTGGCTCTCTAACTTCTCGTTCAAGGCGTCCATTTCCGTTTTCTTCGCCTTGGCGACGGCTGCCTTAGCGAGCCTCTTGCAACTCTTGTAGGCAGCGAGGTCCTCGGGGCTCCGGGTCTTCTGCCAGCGCTTGTATGCTTCCTTCTTCTGCTTCACGACTCGCTGGACCTCCTCGTTCCAGAACCACGCTGCCTTGTCTCCTCTGAATCCACCTCGCGTCTCGCCCAGTACCTCCTTGGCGCATCGTAGGATGATCTCAGCTGCATTGCCCCAAGTCTGCTGCACTGGTCCCTCAGGATCTGGGAGACCAACTTCCATTATCCTTCGTTTGAGGTCGCTCTTCCGCCTGCTCGGTGCAACTTTTCCACCACCGCGCATCTCTCACCAACTGGGTCCTACCACTTGTCCTTCAAGAATAGGTCTATGTTATCGTCTGCAGGAGGGGCCTGTGCTAAGGAGCCAGTTCTTCGCCAGGATATTACCTTGATATCCTTCACAGTTTTGAGGGATGATCTTCTTACCAGTACATGGTCGATTTCCGTCTGTCTCCCTCCTGCTGTAGGTGACCTTCTGAGTCTCCGTTTTCGCGAAGAACGTGCTGCAGGTTGCCAGATCGTGGGCAGGACCCTCTCGCCCTCGCCGTTCCTCACTCCTATTCCTCTGACTCCGTGCACCCTTACCAGGAAGGTCTTTCAGGACAAAAAAATAAAAAGAACATGGAGCCCTTTTTGAAAACGGTTTTTCGCTTGCATGATAAAGGGGCACATGCATGGAGTACAAAACCATGCTCCATTTTTTTCTGAGCGGCCCCTCCTTTATGCCAAAAAAGGTATGAAAAATTCGGTCGAGGGATCGGTCCCGGCTGATGACAAAATTTTGCATTTCATGTTAGCGCATGTTAAATAACTCCAAATGTTACCGCCGATAAAAATAGGTACTGTTCTTACAATCAGGGTCATCATCAACCTTTCTGATTAGCTTTCTGCCCAGAATTGGGGCGAAAATTGTATGGCGCTAAAGCGGCGCCGAGTTGGTGCCCGAGGAGGCTAAAATGGCGCAATATCGCGCCTCCATCAAAAATGGACGTCAGATTCGTAATCAGCGCCTATAATTATCCTTCAACCGCAGTTTTAGAGAAGATCAAGATTTCGGCCCGAATTCAAAAAAATTGGGCCATGGGTTAAGCCCATAGTCAGTACGGCATGCACGCTTCCCACTTGGAGACAGCTTCGAGATGATAGCAAGCGGCACGTTTGGTTGATAGTTACACTTCCACCGCAGTTCCTGCCCATGGGGCAATCTGGCATCACCCCTTGATCTCGTCGATGCATGGCGTATGCCTGGGTGGGCACTGGCATATGGTCGACGAGCATCCTGGACGTTCCTCAACGCCGGCTATCTGCCTTCAAGGGAAATGGAGTAGGTGCTCCTTGTGAAGAAAATGACAACTGCACTTTTCTGGCGTTCGTTAGATGCAGTTGTAGTGGTCTGCGCCTGTGATTCAGATGCTTCATTGAGCTTTACCATAACTGCATATAGTTATTTAGTGCTTGTAAACGGAATTTCGTACACAACTGAAAAACATGGTACTACGAAATATCGCAGAATTGTGGGAGAAGTTCTTGGAAATGACACCTATAGGCTTTAAGTTCACGCGCAAGCACATGCAAATGCAGAAAAGTGATAATCGGAAAAATGCAAAAATCCGAGCATGGAGGGGAACCGAACCAACAACTTCGAACAAACCGTGCCAACCAGAGTCCATCACGCTATCCACTCGACCATCCGACCACCGCTGTACAATGAATGTCAACGACTCTGATGAAACTTCCTTGTGCTTTTGAGCACTTATTATATACAATTTTTGGATATTGGCTTTATTCCACGCTGTTTTCAACGTTCAGGTGAAGAAAACCTTCTATTGTGCGTCCACTTAACATAACGAGTGATATAAACCACGTTGAAGGTGTGAAAACTCCGATTTCTGAAGAAAATTTTTTTCACTCCTTTTTTGGCATTCAGAGGGCCGCTCAGAAAAAATGGAGCCTAGTTTTGTACTCCATGCATGTGCCCCTTTATCATGCAAAAAACCGTTTTTAAAAAGGGCTCCATGTCCTGAAAGACCTTCCTGGGTTAGGCCTCAAGCCTTAGGTAGAACTCGTCCTTCTCACTCTCGGGGCATCCGGTCTGCGGAGCGCACACTGACAGTATTGACCAGTACCCCTCCTTCGTGTCTATCCTCACAGCCATTATCCGCTCGCTAATCCTGTTCACAGAGGAGACATAGTCTTTGAGCGACTCCGCTACCGCTATGGCCACACCATTCCGCTTGGTGTCTTCCCCATTGTAGTAGAGTTTGACACCTTCTCCGATTTCCCTGGCCTTGGCCCCTTTCCATCGCGTCTCCTGAAGGCATAGGACTTGGATTTTTCTGCGCGTCATCAGATCAGCAACCTCTCGGGACTTCCCAGTTAGCGATCCTACGTTCAGAGTTCCAATTCGAACTAGCTTCTTTGGCCGAGGCCGTTCCTCCTCGGTAGCCCTCGCATACTGACCACAGAACTCGGGCGGGTTCTGCGCGCCACTTCCGGGGTGACGTCCTAGCTTTATCACTGATTCTTTGACAACTTTTAGACATGGTTGGTGTGACTGGGGTATTCATCAGCCGGCCTGTCAACCTGGGCCTGACGCTGGTACTAGAACCATTTTTGCAATTTTTGCAGGGCATGGTTTCGAGCCTCGGCAGGGATCGAACTCGCGGTTTTTCAGAGGTGCAGACATGAGTCTAACCTCTTAACCACTCGGCTATCCCTGCCCGTGTGTTATCTTTCCAGCTGAATACTCTGATCTCCTGATCTTCTATCCTCTTCGTGTCTAACCTTCTTCCAAATCATGAAGCATGAACGCGGTATCATAAAAATTGAGGCGCTATTACAAGATGAAGGGGCATCCTTCAAGACTAATCCAAAAAGGGGACAGGAACTTCGGGAAAATGAGAATTGCTCACGGTTCCTGAAGTCTTTCCTCCCTATAGCATAGCTCGCAGTCGCGGTTGACAAATAGGATGTTATGGCGATTTTAAAATAGCATTACCACAATACACAGTGCCTCCGTATCCACGGATCTCTTTCACTGAGGGTCCTCTCTCACTGAAAGATCTCGAGCCGGTTGGTGGCGAGGCTACGTGGCGCGACCCCAGGTGGCGGATAGGGGGTAAATCGCGGACCAAAAGCCACCATGTACTTGCCCTGAGACGCAGGTGGATTCAGGGGATGGACTCCCTGTTTCTGTAGTGCTGTGTCGATTCATACCAGCTGTCTCCACTCAGGCGCATCCATGCATGCTTGCGTGTGTGGTGCGCTCTGTGTGTGTGCGGTTGGTATCCTGCATGTCGGCACAGCCAAAAGCTTGCATTCAAGTGACTGGGAAGTACATGGGAGGCGATTCGGGGCCGCCTCCAAAAACTAAGCCCCTTGTTCCGCTCCAGGATAGCGTGGCTAACTACCTGGAGGTCTATCCTAGCCCCACACGACAGAGCCTGGCAAGCTACTCGTGTGCCTTCAATATGCCGAAAACAGCAATATGGATGGGCCTCATTCCCCTGAACCTGAGGGAGCCCCCAAATACGGCAGCGTGTTTAGACCGCTTAGAAAAAGAAAGGTTTGTTGCTAGAATCTCAGGGCCCGGATAGGCTGCCTAAACCGAAGAAGGACTAAGATGGCGATCTGTACTTTCAACGCACGAACGCTTGCATCCGAAGCTCACATTGAAGATCTGATGATGCAGGCCAGGAAGATCAAGTACGACGTCATCGGACTGACCGAGACGAGAAGGCACCGCCCGCTACACGCCTTCGATTTTGGAGGAACTATCCCTTGGACGGCGGCATAGTGACGCTAATGGTGTGGGTGTCCTCATAAACACGCACTTGGCCATAAACATCGATTCGTAGAAAAGCCTATCGACCCAAATCGGACGTTTGAGTTTGAGAAGAAGTGTTCAACTCCTGCTTCAACAATATGCGCCAACATCCAGCTACGACGAAGAAGAACACGAAACATTTAATGTATGGAATTGGAGAAATTCTGCAAGGAAGATAATGCCTTCTTCAAAATCATCGTCGGCAATGAAAGCCCGATGCTCACAGAAGATGCTGAAAGAACTTCACATCGATACTTCAACGGAATCCCTACTAATATTTATCTACTATATATATATATATATATATATATATATATATATATATTTCATAGTGCGCGTCGCAGTAGTCGTCAGTCCCAATATTCAGAAAGTTGTCCAGCTCCACTAAAGCCTAACATGTGATGCGCGCGGTTGCGTGCAGAGCTAAATTGGTAGGTTGCATAAGCACCACTGCTCAATCCAACGGGAGGAGCACAGCAGAGACAAAAAGTTCAAAGAGCTGGTGTCGAGGGCCGAAAATGGCGATTACGCGGGCACCGTTTTCATCGACGACAAAATTTCTCACATGGAGCGGAGCTACAATCTTCAAACTCCAGGAGTGTCCGCACGAGGTCTTGAGGAAGTCAGTGAGAGTGAAAGGAATATTCGCCACAAGCAGCAGTAGCCGAAGCCTTATCATGCTCTGGACGGGAGTCTCGACTAGCGGTCCCTCACCATCAGTGCCCGTTTACAAGGGAATACAAGTTGATACTAAATTGAGCCAAGGGACACTTTGGCGCACCTTCTGTTACTGAGGTATCTAGACACTTGAGGAGGTGATGACGCTTTCAATAAGAATCCAGCTCCGCTAGGAGACAAAAACTGTCGACCAGCGCTGTTAAGGCTTCTCGAGTTTCAAGCCTCCAACGAAATGGCTTGCTCCCTATCTCTAATTCACAGGAGCTGCAGTCATCCTATGTGGGCTATTTTAGAGCCAAGCTGCACTAAACTACCCTCATAAACGTGGATGAGCCGTAGCCTTTCTCTGCAAAAGTTCCGAAGAACACCCCAGGATGCCATGCGGGCCACAGTAGAGTTGCGTTTGAAGCAATTGGGAGCCATACTCACAACAACAGGGGAGCATATCCAATGAATGTCATTCCTTTCAATATGTAAATGTATTGCTAAATTTTTGTAAAACCTCTTGAAGATACATCCATTTTGAAAGAAGACAAGTAAAGAAAAGTGGTGCAATATTTATGGGACCCTGTAAATTCGATATAGCATAGTGCGAGAATTGTCGCCGGTAATTGTCGCCAATGTCGCCCAAGTCTCCCTTGTTGTACACTAACACAGTCCTGCTAGTTTCTCACGGAGTGAGTACCTTTCACTCCGACAGGTAGCGCGTGGAGGGTCGAGCCAGAGTTATGATTCACCGGCGGCGCATTCTTCAGAAGTTCCCGTTGATCGTCGAGACCGGATGCTGTACGGTTCTTCATCGACTTTATTGCGTGTCGGACTTCGGAAGAGACAACGGGAGAACAACGAATTCATCTTGTGCTAGATTCCGGCGGCATAGCGGATCCTCTCCCGGCCTGCGCTTCAGCTTCACTGCGCTGCGTTCGCCCTGAGATCTCCTTTATCGCCCTCTCTGATAACTTCCAATCTTCGTACGTGAGTCGCTGATTATACATTCCTACCCGTTCTACGCTCCGCACGCAACCGCGCGCATGAATCGAAGACTTTCGGTGAAACTGTACAGTCGGTGGAGTGTCAGGTCACCGGTAGGAAATAAGTGACTTTCAGAAATGCGCTGGCTCACTGACCGCTAGCTACGCGCGATAGAGCACGGAGCTAAAGTGATGCCTGTAAACAACAACCATGCATTGAATGTCAATATAATTTGGCGGTCGAATAATCGTTGGTGCAAATGATGCTGTTCTGTGTTCTGATTACCGCTTATTTATTTCTTTAATTATTTATTTACCAGATTGGTCCCCGGCAAGCGCCGGAACCTCCCTACCTTGCGTAAGCTTTCCCTTCTCCCTCCTCTCCTTACTCTCCCCTCGTTCCCCTCTGCTCGCCGGCTACCACAGCATCACCTTGTCGAATGACCGAAAGTGTGCTAAGTGCGTGTTTATATAGCCGTTTGGGGATGCTATCACAATCATGCCATTGCAAAACACTAATAGCTAAAGTCCTGTGAGCTACATGATTCTGTTAGCGGTTTGTTTATCCCATGAGCTTCCTTCTCACTCACTTCATTTTGCGGACGGACACACATACATACATACATACATACACACATACAGACATACACAAACCGACACACAAAGTTAGCGCTTTATAAAAAGTAGAGTAGGAGATTGCGCTGACAAGATTGGATACGTATCGATTGAAATCGCTGGAGAGTAGTAGATTGGGCGACTTCAAGCGAATAGATCAATACATATCTAATCTTGTCAGCGCACTATCCTAATCTACTACTATCCTAATCTCCCCGTACATATATTTTCATTGTCGCGTACTATCCTAATCTCCGGAGTCGCGAACTATGAACGAGGCCTTAGGCACCTACAGGCGGATCGATCAATACGTATCTAGTCTTGTGAGCACACTATTCTATTTTCCTAGTATCCTATTAGGACAGTAAAATCTCCCTGTAAATACACATCATTTTCATTGCCGCGTACAATCCCAATCTTTGGAGACAGGAACTATGAGCACAACTTGACCTTTGCTGATTCTGATTTGGATTGGATTGCATGTGGATTCAATCGTGTGAAGGCTTTTTGGATAGACCAACACTATTGCTCTGATTCAGGTAGAATAGAAATGCTGAGTAGAGTCTGTAAGCTTAACACGAAGAAGTCTTTTCCACAATGATAACGATATCGTATCACCGCAAATCTCACAAATGTGTTCAATATCGTATCAATGGGTATTTAAGGCTGAAGAGAAGTAGGGTGTTCATATTCTCATCGATTTAGCCGACAGTATGCAGCTGAGGATCGTTCTGCTTTACATATTGATGGTAGGTTGCTGTGTGGCGAAGCAGAGTGATAGACACAGTAAGTGTGGGAACGAGTTTCAGGTCAACACCGTGAACAATGAGGAGGCTCCCAAGCAAGATGTTGAAAAGAGAAAAAATGTTCAGTTGAGGCGCCGCCAAATGAACTAGGGGTTAGTTGAGTTCGAATCGTAGCACTCAGATCCGATTTGTGGCATCCCCAACCTTTGAGTTATCGAAGATTTTAAGGTTAATGTACCAACAAATATTAAGTCGAAAGGTGTTCCGAAGTTCAATGGACATCAAGGCACGCCCACAACATCCTACCCTATGACGTGTGGCTTGAAGACACGTGCACTGCTTAAAGTGGACGGCAGCAGCGCAAGGTAGGAAAGTGTTCATTTCCATCCTCATCAATGATCGATATCGCACTGCAAGCATAACACTGCTCGCTAAAAACTGCTGTTCAGTCACGTTACTCATCGCAGCAGTGGTGTCTGGTCAGAGACTAATTTCCACAGAAGTTCACCCTAATGGAGCGTTCATAGTTGGCGATCGTACGTGCGATTAGGCGATTAGGCGAGTAGGCGATGATTCAAAATGAAAAGTATACGGATCGATTAGGCGATTAGGCGAGTAGGCGATTAGGCGAGTAGGCGAGTAGGCGATTAGGCGAGTAGGCGATCAGGCGATGAGTAAAGGATACGTATCGATTAGGCGAGTAGGCGAGTAGGCGATTAGGCGAGTAGGCGATTAGGTGATATCTGGATTGTATGCAACACTTTGACAAGATCTGCTTTTACCAACTAGTAGTCTAGTGTATGGGTGAGAAGCTAATATGCATGTGCGCCTCAATTTTGACGACTAAGGAGTGCGCCGTGTGCAAATCGCCTAATCGCCTAATCGCCTAATCGCCTACTCGCCTACTCGCCTACTCGCCTACAACGCCTCAGGGCGGAGCATACAAGTCGATACGTATGTAGTCTTCACCGCCTAATCGCCTACTCGCCTGATCGCCTACTCGCCTAATCTATACGTATATTTTTCATTTAGACTAATCGCCTAATCGCCTAATCGCCAACTATGAACGCTCCATAACAGCTGTAGCTTTTCGAAAGTTCAGTTAAAAACCATCGCTTAGGTGGGCATCAGACTCGGCGATTGCAATCGCGACAGCATTGCCGCCGTTTGCTGCACAATGGCAGAGTGTAGCGGCCTCATTGATCTTGTATGGTTTGCGTTGAGCGCGCTGTCGCGATTGCACCATAACCCAATCCGACATCCACCTCAGGCCGTATTCATATTCCGTGATTTCGGAAAGCAGGGTTTTGCGATAAAGATACCTGATACTGATGCTGGTGTCAGAGTTTACGACCCGCCGCGCGACGAATCACAGAAATCATGAGTTCCCCGATCAATACTGCGAGGTGCTCCCCGCCGCTATTTCTGCCGTGGTGATGGTTTGACAACTCTTCATGGCTCTACTGGTTTAATATTCAGTATTCCGAATGTTTAAAGGAGGCGTTTGCGATTTTTCAAAGTCGCGGCGCTACGGGTACAAGACAGCAGGCTCGTCGCGCGGCAAAAAGGCACAATCAGCGGACGAATCACAGTGCGTGATGTGCGATGTAGAACGTGCAATGGTGCATCCTACTTACAGGGCCGTATGCTATGCTTTCGGGGAAGGGGAAGAGTTCTGCTTCGGGGAAAATCCCCGAAGCAGACGTCCCCGAAGCAGGGCGTATGCTATGCTCCCGAAAGTTCATTCGGGGAGAAAAGACGCAGAGCTTATAGGGCGCGAAATTCGAATGATCTTAAAGCCACGCATGCAATTCGTTTGACAAGTGAATACATGTGAGCTGCGCTTAGTTTTATTACTTACTTACTTTATTACATGCAGTCCGCATGTGAAAAAGAGAAGGAAATAATCACAACCACAAATACAACACAAGGACCGGGGAAAGTAGAAAAAAACGACGATATAAGTCAAACCTAACTGGTGCAACAGGATCGATGAGAGAATCTCACTTGACACAATGAAAATAAAAAGGGACCGTGCTTTTGAATTTGGGGAAAGTAGCCTGAATTTCAACTACTTTGGTTATTTTCAAGTACTCCATGCCGGCACGAAACGTGAAGAAACTGCGCCCTATTAATCGATCTCGGATGTCGAGATGAGATTCGACCCCCTCTCGGATGGGAGAGAAGCATGATAACTGTAATACTCAATTATGTATGATGCGAGGTTGATAGACAATATCCTATCATATACTATCTACATGACAGCAGATATTCTAACAGTGCCGTACATGCTAAATCAGTGGAAAAAGCAAAACGCAACTTTTATCCTTTGTAAACATGATGCGTAGCGAATTTGTGTATTGCACAAGATGCATGCACTATTTTTCCTGTACAGGATTTAATTTTGTGTGGAATGGAACATGATTAATGCTTTTTACAATACCAGATTAGTCCCCCGTCAACCGCCGGGACCTTCCTTTCCTGCGCAAGCTTTCTATCCTCCGCTATGGTCCCTTCCTCCTGTGACACCAACACCTCCTGGAAGTGACGCGTATGCAACACAATGGTGTTTCATACAGTAGAAGGGACACAATCATGATATGACGGTAGATTTTTCGCTTCCCTTCCTCATCCTCCCTTCCTCTCTCCACTGCCCTCCAGCTGCCACTGCAGCACCATGTGGAATGAACGGAAGTGTGCTAAGCAGGTGTTTATATAGCCCTAAGAGTGTTATCACAACTATCCTGCTACAAAACATTGATATCTCAAATCCTGTAAGCTACCCGATTTGTTAGCGGTTTGTTTATCCCATGAGCTTCCTTCTCACTCACTTCATTTTGCGGACGG
>MU872801.1:0-11236 GCA_036418205.1 Ostertagia ostertagi | reverse complement strand
ACAGACTCATTCTCCACCCAAAGAAAAAGACTTTCATCTCCCGTGTTTTGGGCACTTCTATTCCTTTTTTGTTTGGCTACCGTATCAATTCGTATCCTTCTTTCATGAACGAGCGCAGCGACTATGCCCAAATGATTGTGAAATGTGCCTGGGCGTTCTTTCCTGCGAGATTAAAAATTAAACAAATTCCAAGCTATTTTTGCAAATAGCCACCCCTTTACATTTGCTCTTCACGCTTAATAGCGTTTCGCAAACTGAAATTTAATTGAAGCCAATGTCGGCAGCAAAAATTAATGTGTTCCTACGTAATTCAAAGTTGTATCTCCAATGTGGAACGGGCCAAAAAGAATACTTACCAAATGCGCATTATTTCGAGAATTCGGTACTCCTGAGTTGGAGACTCAAACCTCTTCGAATCCGAGAGGATTTCGGAAACCATCGCAACAGCATCCTCCATAACAGGAGCATCAACTACCGGAGGGCTAGCTGCAGAGGTGATTGCATCGTCGTCTGTCACTAAAATACGAGAAATAAAAATACGCACCCCGTTGTCTGCCATTTTACTTGACCTTCAATTACACAGTTCTTCGCAAAACTGTAATACTTATGTGCTAATCGCCGCTTTTGCGTTCCTCTGATTATGACGAACCCGCATTATATAATATGCGCAAACACCCGCAAATCAGAAAGCAGTAGTACATACATAGGAACCCATCGCTTAAAACGGGGAGGTAGTTCAGTACAGGTGGCTTCTATTCTAAATGATCAATTATTATGTTGTTGGAAACAGGCAAACCAACAGATTTCCAATTGAGCTGACCAGAAACAAAGTCACAAATGAATTGAAAATCTCATGGACGGCAGTTTGAGGCATTTGTCCCTGAGGTATGCATCTGCGCAGAGGTTCCACGAATGTATTTCATACAAAATATCCAGGTCTATGAACTCATCAAATTTAACCGACCGTGAACTTATTTTCGCTCCATTACGTTGCGTATTGGTTCAACAACAGAGGACTATTCAGAGAAAGCGCTTCACGTCTTGAAAAATGGCCCCTCGCTCTCCTAGTGTTAGTGAGCAACCCTATGTAAACTGCTTCCTTCTATATTTCCAGTGAAAGCTTGTGTGTAATGACAGTCGAAAACAATTTTTCTTACTTAATAGCTTTCAAAAGAGCAAGCAACTCGTTGTAATAGCCCCACAGATGAAGATTCATTACTTCATGGTCAGTAAAGAAGAAAACAGCCACTGGAATCGTAACAGCAATTGATCAAAAGAAAGCGCTTGTTGGAGTTTAGCAAATGTGACTAATTCAGTATTGAAGTGGGCAGAAAAAGTGACTCTTCTTTTTAACTCCCTCCCCCCGTAGAATTGAAAATTGCTCACAACAATAGATTGGCTCCCTATTTATGTTTCGCGTAGGAAACACTATATAACTTAGATAACTAACAAGTTCGGGCAACTTATCGCCTTATTCATCTTTTTAAACCAAATCCCCGTAACATCATGATGTGATCTTGTTTCAATTCCTCTCTTATCATTCACTCGCGACCCGAACACACAGAGAATGGAGCAGAAATGTGTACATAAAAATAGGAAGAAAAAATTTAAACAAATCATAAAAAGATTAAACGTGAAACCAACAAAATGTGATTGTAAAGAAGAGCATGAAAATAGTGATTGAATGGAATCAGACAGAAAAGCTAGTAAAATGAAAGCGATGACAGAAAATGGCACAATGTGGGTTCATTACAATTCTTCCCTGATTCAACAAACGGAGGAATAGCAACGGCGAAAAATGAAAACGTGCGATAGCGTTTCACGAGTGTGAAAAGAGCGGACGAAAAAGAGTAAAGTTAAAAGCTATGGTAAAAATACCATGAAAAGCTGAGTTGGAATGAAATGGTGCCCCGGTAGCGTAACTGGTAGCGCACTTGCCCGGAAAGCGAGAGGTGCGGGTTCTAGTCCCGCCTGGGGCGAAAGTTTTGTTCACAACCCAGCATTCTTGTGAAACATTAAAAATACGTTAAGGAGGCGAGAGTTAGAATCAGGCAAAGAAAAAGTAATAGAATTATAGAGGCGAATTATAGTCCGAAGAATCAGCCGCATCAAAGAAGATTATAGGGAAAGCAAATAAACAAAAAAGTGATGAGAAGGAGAAGCTGGCAAAAGGGAAAGACTACGAAATAAGCGGTGCAGATAAGCGACGAGAACGAAGCAAGTAAATAGAACGAATTGGAAGGATATATACTGACGATGTAGAAAACGTTTCATTGGGAAAAGTTAGAAACGAAGGCGGATGAACGGATATGTAGTTAAAAAATAAAAAAGTAAACAGAAATAATCGACCGGATGCAGAATGAAGCATTATGAAGTAGTTCGGAGCAAATGAAACGAAATGTGGACGTTGGAAATAGAAAGAATGGAAATGAAAAGGGGAAATCTGGACGCTCATCCAGGGTCGGAGTTCGTGCAATAGCTCATTCTGCCTAGTAATCCTAATTTTGCTAGGAAAGAAAGCTCTGGTGTGAGGGCGGAAACGAAAGTAAAACGGTTTTTGATATAATCCATCTGGTTATAAAAGAAATAAAATCACTATTTTTCGCAGAGGGAGAAAGCTCCTCCGTGGTGTAATAGTGGGGGCGAAACGATTCACACGCGTCAGAAGTGTACTTCTTCTGCAAAAAATCTATTTTCTGTGGACGGTAGCGACCCAAATTGGGATTGCTTTAGCTGCCACGTACTATTGCAACGGTCCCCCTTGCTGGAATGTGCTTGAAAAAGTGCTCAAGTGTTGTTGGCTACAGCAGGACTCAGCAGCATAGAATAAGATAAGAGTAGGAGAGCTCAAAGTGGGATGTTTGCATGTTCCGAGCCGTATCACACTGCTAGCCGAGGGGACAAGATTATAAGTTCAGGAACATAGGGTGTATACCGTAACCTTCTCGACGTTGCACTGGGGCGCGCATTCTCACGTGTCATCGATTTTCTCGTCTTCTCTGCACCCTCTCAACGAAGAGAGAATGCGTCGAGCAGGCCCGCGCAGAGTACTATGCGCCGTTTATGTAGAAGGTGGAGGACACAACGCGAGCGGTTGTCGCCACACGTCGGATGGGGCGGCACCCCGGGGATCACCTCCCTGTGCTCGCGCGCGGAGCGCGCGCAGCGGCGAGGCCAACGCTGCGACGGTGTTCGGCTTCGTCGCGCAAGCGGCGAGGCGAACGCTGCGACGTCGCTCCATTTTTGGGTTCGCTGCCCCGAACAGCAGGGGCGGCGTCGTTGACCGCTCTCACACTAGTGCTGGCATTGTGCACTGGAAAGCCTGCAACCGCGCTCTGACGCAAACGTGGGTTACGGTATACATCCTATGTTCCTTAACTTATAATCTTGTAAAGGGTGGGGCCAACGCTCTCCGCGGCACCGCCCACTCTACTATGAAGCTGATGAAATCAATGCTTAGGGTGCACGGATTGAAATCACTGAACAAATAACCATAAGCCAACTTCAAATATAGCGGTTCCAAGAAAAACTGTTTTCAGAATGAAATCATGATTCCGCTTCGCATTGCGCTCAACGGAAAAGAATATTACGATGCGAATTCTCGATGGAGAAAAGGAGAGGAAAAGATTCCGAGAAAACTGATTGAGGAAGCCATGGCAAAACAGGGAAGCAGATAAAATGTATGAAGATGCAAAAATAGCAAAACTGCTATCAGACAAAGGTCAGCGAAACATTTTCAAAAAGGCTTTTTGTAACAGTTTGGGATGTTACTTTCTCCACTAAACATGTTCGAAGTATAATAGTTGTAGCTGATGACATCTCATCCGATTATGGATTATGAAATTCAAATCACTTCCATGTACAGACTCACAACACTCTGAGCCACGATTTGCTTTCTAGAGCATGTTTCAGAACGGAACAAAATTAGCACGACCGTGACTTGATTAGCTGTTTCTATCACAACAAAAATAATGTCTAAAAGAACATTATTATTTCAATAGACGTTATAAATAACTCTGGGTGTTGATTAATTTTTGATCAAAAATGATTTTCAGGAACATAACTCCCTACTTCTACGGACAGCATATGCATCAACACGTGCATGCACGACATAAACATCGTAATACTCGCTAAAAAACTGGAAGAAAATCAATCAAAAAGACTGGTTGACCAGGTCGTTCAACATCACCTCACAGTCCGAAATGTGTGTGACAACTTTTACGCGCTCATGAAGAAGCAAACTGAAATTACCTCACCTCGATCTAGATCAGGTTCCTCGTTCATATCCGCGATGCCTTTCTCCAAGATGGCCAGCATCTCTTTTGAAGCAATGTTTTTTGATGACTTCTTTGTTTTCGCCACTCCCTCCACTTCTTGACCAACAACCTGGAAGGTGTCTGTTCATCTCCGACCGCTCTCGATTCGGGATCCAATGCTATCATAAGCTAATTTGCTTATCGATCGCTACTTTCCAATTTACGACTACCGCGAACTGCATTGTGATCTATGTACCATCCACAAAATCTCAAAGATAAATCTGGTTCAATTTTTGTAGATACGTGCAGGCTTTTTTGTTCGCTAGCCTTTTTGCTCAACAACGGTTTCAATGAAAAAAAAAGAAAAATTCCAATGAAACAACTGATTTCAACAATCAGTAACAGGGGTAAGAACGCGCACCCTACACTGACGCTGGTCAGACAGACTTATGTATGTTGGAGATTCGTCCATTGGATTGTAAAGGCTTGCTCCAGAATCAAACTGGTGTGGTTCTTGCACATGAAAATGGAAGGAATGTTGTGACCCGGGCCGGCAGTAAAGAAGCATCTGTCGAGAAGCTGAATTTGAGGGCTTGCTAAGCTTTGTGTTGGGTGAATGAAGCTGGGAGAAAAAGGATAGGCGAGCACAGGAGAGAGGGAGCGCTGCCACCAGCAAACTGCGCATGAGAAAAAATTGAAGCGATGAAAGCGGTCATTACGAGGCACTTGCGTCATTTTTGCGCAGTTCATAGCCAGAAGCACGAGATATCTTCAACCTACGTTGCACAGCTCTACGCTACTCACCGAAATTATTCCATTCATCTAAACTCATCCTGTGTTGTGGATTCAGGGTGGTTTTTTGGTGCAATCAGGGTCAACAGCGCGTAGCGCAGGTGGTAAAGGGGGATGGTCGTACCTAGAGATGGTGAAGGTCAAAAGGCTGGAAAAGATATCGTGTTTTTGGAAGTTGATGGTACCGTTGTGGCAGTAAAGGGAGGGAAGAGATGGTCGTTTGGTCAAAAGTGAGAACATGCTTCATTAGATCAGTTTATCCCCCCCTCGATCCGTGGGTTAAAAAACTAGTATCGAGACCGCTCTTAGAATTAGAGGGTGAAAGGTGGTTGATTTTGAAATAGGAATCAGCGGATCCTGATCATTGGTTAAACATGTACTAACGGTTTGTTTCGATGCAACATAAACTCCTCTTGGTTCCTTTTCCCCGGTGTTATGACATTTCAAAGCGCGTACTACCGAACCTGAGACACTAACAGATGATTCAGATTCCGTAATTTTTTATGGTGCGCAGGAAATTTTTAGGATGGCGAGGAATGACGTCAACAATTGCTCAATGAACGCTTTTAGAAATTTCAAAGAGTTGAAATACAAAAACCAATGGCGATATTCAACGTCATAACCGTTGCCTGATCTATTCGTCATATTCGACAAATTCAGCGCAATTTTGTTAGAGCAAAAAGAAAAACTATGTGCTTTCGATCGATTCCATGTTTAATGCAATATTTCGAAACACGAAGAAAAGCACAAATTCTTCGCATCGCGCTGTTGAATCAGACTACCGATTGACATTTAGATATCATTCCAATGATTCGGACATGGTTTTTACAGTGTGATCAAATCAAACGCACGGAATTTGAATTCTGCATGTAGTTGGTTTCACAACATATATGCACGCTATGAGGTAAGATGTCAGTGCCATCTGAAAAAATCTTGAAGCAATGTGGCGGGAAAATGCACGATTACTGCGTATAAGCTTGAAAAATGAGCGGGTTATAGGAATGTGGAAGAAATAAGAGTTAGCCACGATTCAATCCTAACTTGACTTGTTTTGATGTGATTTTAAAAACTAAAAAAACGACTCTTGGGAGAAAGTTTTTTGTATAACTTTTAAAGCCAAACCGTAATGGGAGAAGAAACTGAATAATAAAGTAAAAGACGCGTAAAAGGATAAAGGCATTGCCGTTGATCAATCCCTTTTGGGATGCGGCACGCATTCTACTTCCATTTGTACATTCGCAGTGGCGTTTGAATGCGATGTGGCCTATACAATGACTTGCGGGGGCCAGCCGATGTACAAGTCAGTGTTTTTATCCTCCCAGACAAGTCTGGTACCAATTAACCGACCCCGGAGGGATGGAAGGCTTGGTTGGCCCGGGACTCACGACCCAGGATTTGATCCCGGACCGCTCGCGTGGTGAGCGCGCCACTTGTCACTACCACTTCCGCCAAATAAATAATAAATGCTGAAAGCTGTTAGTGTTTTTTTTCTTATTGATGTGTCGCCGATTCTGAATCAATTGCCTATCATCGCTGCTGCAATAGAGTAATTTTAATAATAAGCATGCTTTTGCGATAAAAAATAAATGTTTCAAAGTAAAGACTTACAAAAGTAAAGTTAATTTCTTGCAGTTTTTATGAGCGATTTGACTAGCACGTAATCGTCTTCACCAGACTATGTAATTAAGGAGGACACAACAAATCTACCCTTTACGAACACTTTTTCGAATCCTCTGTTAATTTTGAGATTTGAGACCTAATTGAGAAACATTTACTTTTTATAATCAGCAAAGGGTTCATTATTAAACTATTGTACAGCGATGATAGGAACTATTTGTTACAGAATGGCGGCACTCACAATAGAGAAGAATAGAACAGCTAGCATTTATTCAGCATTTATTGTGCACACTATCCTAATCCCTTTCATTGGAGCATCCTGAATGAAGGCTGTGTAGGTCTGTCATTTTATTTGACGGTCAAATGCGAAAGGAGAATGTGGCTAAATCAAACAAAGCGGCAGGGAATTCCTGGAATGGGTCTTTCTGGGTGGAACCACATGCAGAGCCGAAGTCAGCTCAAACACGATATGGCATCATCATGTTCAGTCGGGTTATATGGAGTAATTAAAGCCACGAGTCAGGATTAGGTGACCTAGAAGGCCTTTCCATCACTAATATTTCCAGGAATGCGCTCAGAGGGGTGATGCCACACTCCTGACTCGAGATTGCGCGCCGTCAAGGCCTTCTGGCCTACTACTTACAGCGATGGGTTCGTTACATCAGCTGGTCCCGCCCACCGCGGGATGTGGTGCGTGGCTGGCCTAACGTGTGAGATCAGCTAGGTTGATTGCCGTATCAACCGATGGAACGGCTGGCATATCCGGAAAACTCGTTTGGACGTGGCTCTCCCCCGAGCAAGCCTCCTTCACTGCTAGAAGGAAGGGGTTTCGATTTCGGTCTTGTCGACGGTTTCTTTGCGTTTTTTCTTCACTGTCGTTCCACCTCCCATCTCTACACTCAATTTCAGGCGCCATAATGCCCAAACACGAGCCTGACTTTTGCCTTTAAGATCAATCACCAATATTTGCCGATGATGAAAGGGTACAGTTGCTTACTAAGAAACAAAGTCGACAAGCAGACAGTTCTTACTGCTCAACTTCAACCTCGTTCAAGTAGGGCCTTCTTGGATTTTTGGTGGAATACGAGAGGAGTTGAGCTTTGATAACCCTTACATGTAGATGTCGCAGTCAACGCGGAAGTCAACCGTCTACAACTCGAATGCAACGCTTTCACTACTGAAGAAAAGCAAGTGCAAAATTTGCTTTTGTATGACACCGTTGGACCACCTCTTGCTAAAAAAAATTCGGAAAAATTTTGAGACTCTAGGACGGGGAGTATCATTTAGCATCACCTTAGGCTTCGACTCGGAGCCAAAAAAGATGGCAACCTAATCGCCTTCCAGGACCACGTTCTAGAGAAGAACGGCACCTAATACGTGTGGATTGTCAAAATAGAAACTAATCTTTCCGGTGATTAGCTTCAGCTATAACACCAACCCGACACGCCAAACCCCCTGTTGAAGAATTACAAGACAGGCATCGAACAGCTTCTAGTGCGTTGGCAATAGGTTGTAGATATTGATGGTGGTAGCATGCCTGGATGAATGGAACAAAAAGATAATGAAAATATTAAATTCAAAATTCAGCCAGTTTGTTGCAAGACTTATGGACCGACCTAATAGTTTGTCTGTTGTGGTTGAGTAAGGAAGGTGTATTTGATATTTTTATATGGATCTGAGGTTAGTTGCTCGATTTCAGGGCATTTTGTCTGTTCAGTTGCCCGAGTTAGAGTTATTTTGCATAACTGATATGCTGTGTGATTGCTCACAATTTGCTGGCAAATTGGCTTTTTTGTGAACCCCTTATCCCCCCTTCCCCCTGTACACTTCTTTGTAGGTGAGACTGACCACTGGAAAATTATTGTAAGGCAACACGCATTCAAAACCCACAGCGATTCCACAATTAGATGTTAACGATTTCATTTTCTCATTTGTGTGTCCTTTGTTTGTGATCATACAAGTATTACACTTTTTCCAAGCACCCTTAAAAGGCAAGTAAACTTCTTACCTTACAAGTAGTAATGAATGTCCTGTCATTTGGAGGACCTTCTTCCTTGTAGCTGTACTGCGGCAAATCGAACTTCTTTCTTTGACATCTGAATGGGCAGTTATTTATGGCTGAACACCCTCGAAACAAAACTCACAGCTGTAGCAATCTCCCAGAATAATTTTCATTCTGACAGCCAGGAGACGTCTCTTCGCCAGAAACTTCAGTGCGGACGTCACCGATCATGAGATTATCCCTGAATCCAAAAGTGGTCAGATTCTGGCAAGAATCATTCAGAAAATCTCTGAAACTTACACTGCACGATGAGCTTCTTCTTGAGATTGACCTGGTATCCCGAAATCGCCATGTCTATCTTTTTTGATAATTTCGTGGAGCATGGCTCGTGCAGCCAGGTGCTTCGCAGCTTTTTTCGTCTTTGCGTATCCCTTCACACAACTGCCCATCAGTCGACAGGCGTAACCAAAACCGTAATTGGGATCCTGCTAACACAAATCCACTTAACGTCTGTCTCTCTTTGTGCTTTTTCATTTGTTTACTGAGGCACCGAATGGAAAATGGTGGCACCAAGGTTCACCTTTTCCAGCTACGTAACTATTCTATGCAGCAAAGACTAAATTAAGCGATGAAAATTTTATACAAATTTGCGAAATTTGCTCTCGCGTGTCCAAAAACCGTCGAAAATGATAAGTCATGAATCCTTCCTGAAAACTCACTTCAGAAATCAACTGATATTCCGGAGCCACCCCGTAGACACGGCGTGATCCCTCATCAAGAGCCATGACTGGAGTCTTCTGAACATAAACTCTCAGCTATATAGAATCGTACGTGAGCCCGTGTTACGCCCTTCCACTACGAAGCACTATAGAAAGAAGAAACCTGGCCAAATGATGTCGCAGCAGGGTTTGGTGCCACAGCGGAATGTACTGCAAAGTACGACGGCTCCGTTATCCTGAGCTCATCGATTGGAGTAAAAAGGTCCCTCGTTGTTGGCATTTCTGAAAGGTGAATTGATCACTTCGTATGATTTCGCTGTCGTTTCGAGTGAGGCATATAGCGGACGAAAAATTTGTCGAGCAGCAAACACCGTGCACGTTAGCAAAGCTGTCTGAAATGCAACGGCTGAACGACAATAATCGAAACGGATCGATATATGGATACAGCATCTATCAAAATGACTCACAGAAGCAGACCACGTCCCCCCCCAAGCTTCTAAACACCAAGCTTCCAAGAGAACTCAAGAAAGAAAGTGTTACTGTAACATACCGCCACATGTTCATACGACAAGCAGTTCCACGTCATCTTCAAGTAGTATCTTCCGTCCATCACGCCACATGGTGATCATTGAAGCTGTTAGCTTGCACACTGATATGATAGCTACCGAGGCAAATTACAGACGACACCCGCACCGAATCAGCTGCTTCACAGAGTTGGCTCAAAATGCTCAAATGATCCGTGACACCAACTACGTGATTCTCCTCATTCCACGTCATCTGTGCAAACTCGCTAACAAAATAGCACCGGTTACAATAATGGGATCTTCTCGATTCACTTGTCGGCCTGTAGGACTACTCATCATATGAACAACTCAATCCATGAAGCGGACTTGCTATAATTTCCAACGCATTATTTATTAATTTAGTATTATGATTATTTTTTTACTGATTATTTATTTTTGCGCCATTACACAGCAGAACGTTTCAGATTTCTGCGATTTTAAACAATCACTTTACAAACACAAAACAAACTGGATCTTTATTATCGCGGACACTGCATTATTATGGCTTCAGCAAGATTAGCCTAAAAAAGCAAGGGTCAATGATCAAACACATGAACGTGAGTTTTGAGCCATCAGTGATAGAGCTGACCTCACTCTCACAGCCACTAGACCATAACATTTCCTTAAAGCTGACACCTAGTGTCGAGTCTGCCATTTCCATTGTAGGGAATTGTGAACAAAAACGACCCGAAAAGTCTTCCAACCCGACCAGTGCACAATGAGGTTCGTGGAGGTGCAAGGAAGTGTTGCAAATGGGTGTGATTTCCTCGAGGGGCAAAGAGAGAGACAGTCGTAATCTTTCCTTACCTACTAGATTGAGCAGCTGCAGAATTGGGGACAGATATGCGTTTCTATGCTAATATTTTTGTGGATGCGAATTAAGGAGATCGGCTAGACGAACACCAACGGAAGCGGACCTGCCACTAGGAAATTCGAAAGGTAATTTTCAGAGTCAGGAGCTTTCAGGAATTTCAATCAAATTGTTGTTTTGAAGCAAGGCCAATGTTGAGGATGCGGAGATTGCAAAATGATGGCTGGTTAAAAGTCACTATCGACACCATCGACATTTAGAGAGGGCCATATGGAGGAACTCCCTTTAGGGAAAAGGTGTGCAAATTTTGAAACGGCACAACGGACGGTTGACCTTGTAAACTGTTGGCCACGTCCTGAGACGCTAAGCTCAAATCTACTTTTAAAATATGGAGAATATATGTTTGAAAGGGTTGTGATGTTTTCCGACACTATCTTGCATCCATGGTACTGCATAGATGTGCCCTCACAAGCATA